>PVIC010006316.1:0-54524 GCA_004025085.1 Thryonomys swinderianus
TTTTTTTTCACTGGTTTCTCCAGGTTTGGTGAGAGGAACTGACACGTAGTATTAGGAGGTTTTCTGTGTACTGTCACAGGACAGGCGATCAAATGGATGATCCAACACACCAGAGAAAGCTGTCTGTAAAGGCTCTGCGCTCTGCACTCATTTACAAGTTGCACCCACACCTTCCTTTACCCCAGTCTGGGAAGCAGCTGGGGTGATAATTCTACCACCCACTCTGTCTCCTCCAACATTTGCTCCTGTCCCCCACCCAGAAGGTTTAACTGTGTGCCTATAAAGTTTTAATTAGCCTGGCTCAAACTACTACTATTTGGCAAAACCCTGGCCGAACAGAAAATCTGGTCAATGTTCTTTCTTTTCACCCCTCTGAAAATATCCCCTTTCTTATTCTCATTTCATGAGACCTGCAGCTCATTTTCACTCCCTGAAATCGTGTACTCATTTTTCCCCTTCTCCTCAAAGAAATGTAAGCTCCTGAAAGTAGAGATTTTTCTTATTTACAATTCTATTCCCAATATGTGGAATACTGTGTGACCCTGGGCTTTTAAAAATATATATTGAGGGCTGGGTGTGGTGGCTCATGCCTGTAATCCCAGCACTCAGGAGGCAAAAGCAGGAGGATTGCTGAGTTCGAGGCTTGCCTGGACTATAAGGTGAGGCCCTCTCTCAAAAAAATTTTAAAAAAAATATATATATATTTGAATGAAATAATGGATTTTATCTTTAGGTTTCCCTTTTCTGCACAGAGCTTTCCATTTTTTTTTTATCTTGAAGCCTGCAATGAAGTTTTTTTTTTTTTTTCTTGCAGTACCAGGGTTTGAACTAAGGCCCTTGTGGATCCAAGGGTGGTGTGGTACCACTTGAGCTAAATCCCCAGCCCGAAGTTGTTGGGTTTTTTTTTGTTATTGTTTTGTTTTTTGAGACAGGGTCACGCTATGTAGTTCAGGATGGCTCTGAGCTCACTATATCACCCAGGCTAGCCTCGAACTCACAGCAATCCTCCTGCCTCTGCCTCCCAAGTGCTGGGTTTACAGGCGTGAGCCACCATGCCCAGCATGTGGTGTGTGGTACTAATTGCTGGTAGACATGACTCACCATGCCCAACACTATGGTATGTGGTTACCAGGGATTGAACTCGGGACCTTGTGCTTGGGAGGCAGACGTTGGAACCACTGAGCTAACTACCCAGCCCCATAAATTTCGTTTTTTTGTTTTTTTGTTTTTTTGTTTTTTTGTTTTTTTGTTTTGAGACAGGGTCTCGCTTTGTAGTTCAGGCTGCCCCTGAGCTTACTTTGTAGCCCAGGCAAGCCTTGAACTCAGCAATCCTCTTGGCTCTGCCTCCTGAGTGCTGGGATTAGAGGCATGAGCCACCATGCCTGGCACTGTGGTATGTGGTATTGATTGCTGGTGGGCGTGAGTCACCACGCCCAGCACTGTATGTGGTTACTGGGATCAAACCCAGGACCTTGTGCTTGTGAGGCAGGAGCTGGAACCACTGAGCTAAATTTCCAGCCCATGAATTTCCTTTTTATTTAAAACTCTAACAGCAACAATCCAAATCCCCTGAGACCACATCTCCACCCTTTCCTTCCAGGTCCCTTTGGAAAACTCCACTACTTCTCCATCCTATCTTGCCTGAATATGGAAGTGAGTCCTCCATAAATTCCCTCTAATATAGGTTATAGTACAATAAAATAAATATTGCACATATTGGCATTAAATAACACTTCATTGCTAACCATTACTAAACCAGGTGTGGTGGTGCATACCTGTAACCCCAGCTCCCAGCAGGCTGAGGCAGGAGAATTACAGTATGTTTAAGGCCAACATGGGATACATAGTGAGTTTGAGGCCAGCCTAAACTACATAGTGAGACCAAGGAAGCACACAACACATTCCCATCAGGGAAACCTGGAAATACTTCAAGAGGAAGTGCTATTGAGCTGATCATTAGAGCAGGAATCAATGAAATAGAGGACTAAGTAAGTGTTCAAGGAAGAGGAGCACTCTTGAAGGCAAGGATGCAAAAGAAATCATGGGGTAGGGTGTGGCTGGGTGACAGAGCACTTGCCTAGCAGAAAAGAAGCCTTAGATTTACTCTCCAGCACAGCAAAAGGTAACAAAAAGAAGGAGGAGGTGGATATAAAGAAATCTTGAACTAAAAAATGGTCTCCAACTGACCTCCCAGCACTTGTGTGTGTGTGTGTGTGTGTGTGATCCTGGAGATCAAACTCAGGACCTTGCACTTGTGAGGCAGGCCCGGTGCCACTGAGTAAATCCCCAGCCCTGCATTTACTCTTAATATACCAGTAAGTGGCTTAAAATGGTCCTTGTCTTCCCTATCAGAATACTCTGTCTTGTTCACTGTATCAATGTCGGAAGAAGACTCTTGGCAGAGTTGGGGCTAGCAAATATTTGCTGAATAAACAAACCACTGTCTAGTTTGTCTTAACCTATCCATCAAATGGAATATCTTGTACCATACAGTGGTTCATGCTTATAATCTCTACATGGAAGGAAGAAACTGAGCCAGGAAGATCACACACATTTGTGCAAATGGAAATAAAAAGTGAGCAGTATTATACTTGTATCATATAAAACAGACTTGAAGCCAAAGAGAGACAAAAAATGCCAATAAATAAATGGATCAGTCCAACAAAAGGAGCTATAAACACATATACACTCATTGTGGAAGCAACCATTATATAAAGCAAACATTAGATCTAAAGAGATAGACTCCAGTACAATATTATTTGGGGACTTACTTCAATATCTTTCTTCTTTTCTTTTTCTTTTCTGAGACAGGGTCTCGCTTTGTAGTTCAGGCTGGTCCTGAGCTCACTATGTAGCCCAGGCAAGCCTCAAACTCACAGCAATCCTCCTGCCTCTGAGTGCTGGGATTACAGGCATGAGCCACTGATTGGTAGTGGGCTCACCATGGTCAGCACTGTGGTATGTGGTTACTGGGGATCAAACGTGGGACCTTGCACTTGCAAAGCAGACACCAAAACCACTAAACTAAATCCCCACCCCTATTATTCAACTTTTTTAAAGGTGAAATTGTCATTTGCAACAATCTGCTTGAATATAGAAAACCTTCTACTAAGTGAAATTAGACAGGCACAGTATGGCAAACATCAAGTGATCTCAATCTCATATGGAATCTAAAAAAGATCTCAGAGAAGTAGAGAAGGGATAAGTAGTTAGTAGAAGTTGGGGAGGGCAAGAGGCAGGGAGAATGGGGAAAGTTGGTTAACAGGTTCATAGTTACAGTTCAGCAGAACAAATGACGGTATTCTGTTGCATCATATATTGCAAAAATGTATAGTTAAATCATAGTTAACAAAAATGTATTCAATGTTTCAAGTAGCTAGAAGAGAGGAGTTCAATGTTTCACTATAAAGAAATGATAAATGTTGAGGTTAGATATATGCAAATCACCTCGGTCTGATAATTACATAATATATACATGTGGGAGACATCTCATGGTACAAATGTTATGAGTCAGATTTTTAGAAACAGCCATAGTCTGTGTTCTCACCGGGTTTAAGGCTACAATGCAAAGTGTTTGCTATGCAACTTGCACATGGATTCGCTAGTACTTAGAAGTGTGTGCATTGCCTTAAAAGGAAAATGCCAGAAGTCTTAAAGTACAGAAGCTACATATTCTGATATAGTTGTGGAGGAAACCATTCCCTGATAGACAAAAACTTAAGGTCATCATTATTCCATCACCTCTATGTACATTTGCTTGAGTATTTGTGCACTTACTAATGAACTCGTGATGACTGAGATGGAAGGAAAACCCATGTTTACTTTATCCTGGGCCCACACCAAAAGGCAATAAATTCTGTGTTACACACTGAGTGGGTCATTTCTGCTACTGAGTACATTCAGTTTCTAATTACAATGGTTTGATTTACAATAATTGAATTTATGGTGACAACACCCCATTTTCATAAGTGGGAAGATTATCCAGATAAAGTATTAACAAAGAAATACATTAGAGTTGTACTATACTGTGGACCAAATAGACCTAATAAATATTTACAAACTGTTTCATTTAATAGGTGCAAAATACACACTGAAAACATCAGCACATGAAACATTCCCCAAAACAGACAGTGTTACAAAACAAGTCTCAATAACAATAAAAATCAAAATCATACTATGTGTTATGGCTTGATCTTGATGTCCCCCCAAAGCCTCATATGTGAAGCTTTGGGTAGGTGGCTGGATCATGGGTGTGTGATGCTTGACTAGGGTCTATGAATATAGATTAAAGGTGTGTGATAATTAAATTAGCCCACTGACTGGTTTATTATGATTCTAGATAATGGAAAGGCCTGCCCTTGGTGTGGGTGGTATCATCCCAAATTTAGAGCCTGGAAGAGATAAAATTCTGGAAGGCTCACTTCTTGGGGCTTCCTGCCTGCCCTGCCATGGACTGTTTCTTCTCTCCCACACCCCTCTGCCATGTTGCCCTGATTTGGAGCCTTCTGACTGTGGACTGAAACCTCTACAAACTGTGGACTAAAATAGACCTTTCCTTCTTTAACTTGTGGGTATCAGGTATTTTTTCCCCAGCAATGAGAAGGTATCTTCTCACTGAGATAATATACTATGTATCTTCATGAAACTAAAGTAGAATCAAACCAAAAACCAAAAACTTACTTTCTTTCCCTTTCTTTCTCTCTCTTCCTTCCTTCCTTCCTTCCTTCCTTCCTTCCTTCCTTTCTTCCTTTCTCTTTCTTTCCTTTCTTTCTTCTCTTTCTTTCTTTCTTTCTTTCTTTCTTTCTTTCTTTCTTTCTTTCTTTCTTTCTTTCTTTTTTTCTTTCTTTCTTTTTTTGTGTACCTGGAATTGAACTCAGAGCCTTGTGCTTGCCAGGCAGGTGCTGTGCTGCTAAACTACATCCTGGTACCAAGAACTGTAGAAATTGCATAAATACATAGAAACTAAGCATTGTGTTCTTGAATGACCATTAGGTCAGTGAAGACAGCAAATGAAAAGCTAAACAATTTCTTGAAACAAATGAGAACAAAACCACAACATAACACATCTATGGAGAATAACAAAAGCAGTATTAAGAGTGAAGATAAAATAAGCACGTACACAAAAAAATTTCAAATAATCTAATGATGCTACTCAAGGAACTAGGAAAGCAAGAACAAATCAAACTCAAAATTAGTAGAAAAAACAGAATAACAAAGGTCAAACAGAAGTAAGAGACAAGAATATAAAATTATCAGTGAAATTGAGTTAAACATAATTGACAAATCTCTTAGCTATGCTGACCAAGAAAAAAACAAAAGAAAGACCAAATAAAAATGTACATTAAAAGGAGGCATGGGCTGGGGATTTAGCTCATTGGTTCCAGTGTCTGCCTTACAAACGCAAAATCCAGAGTTTGATCCCTGGTAACCACATACCACAATGCTGGGTGTGGTGGCTCATTCCTGGAATCCCAGCACTCAAGAGGCAGAGGCAGGAGGATTGCTGAGTTCCAGGCTTCCCAGGCTAATAGTGAGCTCAGGGCCACCCTGAACTACAAAGCGAGACCCTGTCTTTAAAAATGGAGACATTGGGCCAGAGAGTTAGCTCAGTGGTTCTGGTGCCTGCCTCAAAAGCGCAAGGTCCTGAGTTCGATCCCCGGTTACCACATACAATGCTGGTTGTGGAGACTCACACCCACCAGCAATCAATACCACATACCACAGTGCTGGGCGTGGTGGCTCAGGCCTGTAATCCCAGCACTCCGGAGGCAGAGACAGGAGGATTGCTGAGTTCGAGGCTTGCCTGGGCTACATAGTGAGCTCAGAGCCAGCCTGAACTACAAAGCGAGACCCTGTCTCAAAAAAAAAAAAAAAAAAAAAAGGAGACATTACAACAGACACCACAAAAATGTAAGAGATCATTAAGGAGAACTACAAACAACTCCATGCCAGCAAATTAGAAAACCTACAAGAAATGAGTGTTTGGACACAACCAAAATAGAAGCACAAAGACACAGAAAACCTGAACATACTCATACTGAGTTATGAGATTGAATCAGTAGTAAAAAGTTTCCCAGCAAATAAAAGCCCAGGACCAGATGTCTTCACTGTTGAATTCCACAAATTGTTTAAAGAAGAACTGATACCAATTCTTCTCAAGCTATCACAAAAAATTGAAAAGGAGGAAGCTTGGCCAAACTCATTCTACAAAGCATTGTGCAGGACACCTTCCAAAACTGCCCAGCTGGCTCCTCTCTTCTGTCCTGAAGGAGCCAATTAAGAATTTAGCATTATGCTGATACTAAAAACTAGACAAATATACAAGAAAGAAAATCACAAGCCAATATCCCTGACAAACATAGATGCAAAAATTCTCAATAAAATACTAGCAAACCAAACTCAATAGAAATTCAGAAAGACTGTACCCCTTGATCAAGTGGGATTTAAGGACAGTTTGATACATGGAAACCAATTAATATTATAGATAACATCAACAGATTGAAGGACAAAAACTATAAGATTATCTCAGTAAGAATTTGAGATAGTTTGACATTCCTTCTAAATAAAATAATGAATTAAGGCCCAGCATAATAGCTCACACCTGTAATCCCAGCATTTGGGAGGCAGAGCCAGGAGGATTGCTGAGTTCAAGGCTTGTCTAAGCTACATATGATTTGGGTATAGGTTTAATTGTGTCCTCCCAAAAGTTCATGTACTGGAACCTGGTCCCCTAGGTAGTGGTACTGGGAAATGGAAATTTTATGAGACCTGATATCTGTTGGGAGTCTTTTGGTCATCTGGGTATGTCCTAACAAGGTAGTTCTTGTGTGAGCCCTGAGTTCTGGTGAGAATTTTGTGTGTGTGTGATAGGGTCTTGCTTTGTAGTTCAGGCTAGCCCTGATCTCACTATGTTGCCCAGGCTAGCCTCGAACTGTCAGCAATCCTGCTGCCTCTCCCTCCTAAGTTCTGGCATTACAGGTGTGAGCCTCCCCACTCAGCACTATGGTATGTGGTACTGGAGATCAAACTCAGGACCTTGCAAGGCAGGCACCGGAACCACTAAGCTAAATCCCCAGGCCTGGTGAGAATGTTTTTGTAAAAGGGGCATGCCAAGCCTCTGCTTCCTGACCATGAGATAGATCCTCCACACATGCTCCACCATCTGCCATGGGACCCCTGACATAGAACCATACCATTTGGGCCTTGAAACTCCAAAAATATGAGCTAAGTAAACCTCTTTTTTCCATAAGTAATCTGTATTAGGTATTATATAATAGTAACACAAAGCTGACTAGTATACCCAGTATCTAAGGATACATGTAACCCTTTCCGCTCATGGCCATTTCTCTTTTCTACGTCTCCACCATATTATGATCCAGTCAAGGAAGCCCCCACCGGATCCTGAATAGATGAGGACACCCCATTTCAGACTTTGTCTCTAAAACTATAAGCAAAGTAAACCTCTTTTCTTGACAAAGTTTCCAACATCAGATAATTATTATAACAACAGAAAATGGACTAAGACAAGAGCTATCAAAGCAGGAGAGCAAGTCCTTGAAGGAATTCCAAAGAATCCAAAACATAAAATAATTCTGTATGCACGAGTGGTATCTTTAAAAGAAAATAGTCAAGAGTCAGAAGGAAATCAGGACCAGAAACTGGAATAGGCAGGACATGAGCACATCTGGACTAAAACCTTAGAGAATCTATAACTGGCCATCCTTGTTTTCTGGGTTGGAGAGTCATGGAGGCACCTAGAGAATTGTTTTCTTTCTTTTTTATTTAGAAAGTATAAAAATGTTGTCTTTTTGGGCCGAGGATTTAGCTCAGTGGTTCTGACATCTCCTTGCAAGGGCAAGGTCCAGAGTTCAATCCTTGGTAACCATATACCACAATGCTGGATGTGGTGACTCATGCCCACCAGCAATCAGTACCACAAACCACAATGCCAGGTGTGGTGGCTCACGCCTGTAATCCCAGTACGCAGGAGGCAGAGGTAGGAGAACTGTTGTGAGATCAAGGCTTACCTGGGTTACATACTGAGCTCAGGACCATCCTGAACTATAAAGCAAGATCCTGCCTCAAAAAAAAAAAAAGCTGTTTGCCATTGACCTGCCAATTCAGAACTTTGTATTCTTGTATTAGTTCTATAAAAGGATGTGTTCTTGTGCCAAACATCATTTTCTTTTCCTTACTTAAAACTTCTAAGGACCCAAGTTTAATCCCCAGTACCGCAAAACAAAAATCCACTTGTAAGTTTTACTTTCAAACCCCCAAAGAGAGTTAAACCATGTGCTTCTGATTTTTTTTTTTTTTTTGAGACAGGGTCTCGCTTTGTAGTTCAGGCTGGCCCTGACCTCACTATGTAGCCCAGGCAAGCCAGGAACTCAGCAATCCTCCTGCCTCTGCCTCCCAAGTGCTGGGATTACAGGCATGAGCCATCACACCCAGCACTGTGGTATGTGTGGTATTGATTGCTGGTGGGCGTGAGTCACCATGCCCAGCATTTTATGTGGTTACCAGTATTGAACTCAGGGCCCTGAGTTTGCGAGGCAGGGGCTGGAACCACTGAGCTAAATCTCCAGCCCAGATTTTTCATTATTTTAACTGGGGATTGAGCCCAGAGCCTACACAATGAACTACATTCTAGCCTTTTTTTTTTTTTTTACAACATTGCTAAATTTCCTAAGCTAAGCTTAAAATTGCAGTCCTCCTGCCTTAGCCTCCCAGAATGTTGGCACTACATATGCCACCACATCCAGTCCTGTTAATGTCTCAATCAGTATTCTCTAGTCTCTTACTGACTGATCTCCACTGCATGCAAAGAGCCAAGCGACAACTAGACAACAAAATTGAAAACACTATGCTTTCAAGGTATATTTGCATACCATTTGTGCACAAGGCGCAGAGTAGCCATGGGAAGGCCCTGAGCTAGAGGGTGGCTCTCTTTGTTCTTCTTGGAAGAAGTTTATGGACCTGAGAGTATTTTTATTTGGAGACACTTAGGTCAGCCAGTGGCCATGAGGATTTACAAG
This sequence comes from Thryonomys swinderianus, assembly GCA_004025085.1. Lineage (NCBI taxonomy): Eukaryota > Metazoa > Chordata > Mammalia > Rodentia > Thryonomyidae > Thryonomys > Thryonomys swinderianus. The sequence continues at coordinate 9,036 of PVIC010006316.1, forward strand.
ATAACCAATATTTACTGTCAGGAAGAATTGCTAAAACTAAAAGGTGTGACTGAATCTTTTCCAGAAATGATTCAAGGCCTATTTAATGCTTCTCCAGAAAACAGGTAGATTCAGAATTGAAAAACTGGGGTCAGAGATTTAGCTCAGTGGTTCCAGCACCTGCCTCGCAAGCACAAAGTCCTGAGTTCACTCCCCGTAACCACATACAATGCTGGGCGTGGAAACTCATGCCCACCAGCAATCAATACCACATACTACAGTGCCGGGTGTGGTGGCTCACGCCTGTATTCCCAGCACTAGGGAGGCAGAGACAGGAAGATTGCTGAGTTCGAGGTTTACCTGGGCTACACAGTGAGGTCAGGGCCAGCCTGAACTACAAAGCAAGACCCTGTCTAAAAAAAAAAAAAAAAAGAGAGAGAGAGAGAGAGAATTGAAAAACTCATACCCTTTTAGAAACGGAAGCAACTGCTTTACACAACAGGAAGTGGTGGCTCCCCGAACAAAGGCATTACAATTCAATTTAAAAACAAAAATGCTGGCTATCATAACTTCCACGATAGCCCACATTCTGTTTCCCAGGCACAGCATGTACTTTTATCTTTGCTCTCACCCTGTTTTTCTATTTACTCAGTCCAAGCTCACTCTGAAGAGCCAGTTTCTCTCCACTCTTCATTTTTGCTTTCTTTTTTTTTGTTGTTGTTGGTTTTTTTTGAGACAGGGTCTCACTTTGTAGTTCAGGCTGGCTCTGAGCTCACTATGTAGTCCAGACAAGCCTCCAACTCAGCAATCCTCCTGTCTCTGCCTCCCAAGTGCTGGGATTACAGGTCTTAGCCACCATGCCCAGCACTGTGGTATGAGGTATTGATGGCTGGTGGGCGTGAGTTTCCCTGCCCAGCATTGTATGTGGTTACCAGGGATCGAACTCAGGACCTTGTGCTTGTGAGGCAGGTGCCAGAACCACTGAGCTAATCCTCCGGCCCCATTTTTGCTTTCTTTAATAAACAGCCACTGCTTAAAAAAATTTTTTAATAAAATTCAAAAAAATCACAATGAATGTAATAAGTATGTACCTCAGACATGTACTGATAAAAATAAATAAGATTTAAAAAATAAAAGCAACAGCCAGGTGTGGTGGCGCATGCCTGTCATCCCAGCACTCAGGAGGCTGTGGCTTCAGGCCATGACCAAGTGGCCCTCTTTGCCTTTTAGCCAGAAGTGCATGGCAGAGTAAACCCCCTTATCTCACCAACACATGGATCATCAGGAGTCACTCAAGATCCAGCCTGTGAGAGAAAGAGACAGTTTTCCTCTGGCATAGGTGATCATTCAATCACCCCATACTTTAGTTAAGCTTGGTGTGGGGTTTATGTAGCATTAATTTTGAATATTAGAATATTTTTTCCATTTGTTCCAGAAAAATAAATGACTAAATTTTTGTTTATTATTTATTTGGTGCGGGGGAATCTAACCTGGGATCTCCTGCCTTACTAGGTAAATCCTTTCTGCCACTGAGCTCCATCCTCAGGCCCTAGTTTCTGTTGAGAATATATTCACTTCCATCAGGTATCCTCTCTGGGAAGGAAGACAGTGCGCAAGACCAGAGGGTATCACGAGGAAGCCAAAGTGAGAAGTCCATGAAGGAAGACCAGTGACACCACAAGGCCCTGCCAGAAGGGAAACATTTCCCTCTGTAATGAGCTAGGGTCTAGCATAACATAGAAAATGTCCAGGCTGACTGGACTGGAACCTCAGCTTCCTACCATGTGCAAGTGCTACGACAAGACTCTTACCTTCTCTGTACCAGTTTCCCCACCGGGGAAATAAGGAGGCATGTGATCCTTGTTGTCCACTAGACTGGATTAAAAGATAGGTAGAAAACTGGTGCCAAGAATTAAGTCACTGCTCTGACTCTTCCTGATGATGGAGCTCAGAAGCCTTTGGCTTGTGGGAGGAATTTGGAAAACTGTGGAGAAGCAGGCTAGAGAAGGCTTTTAATATTGCAAACGCAATTTAATGGGCAATTCTGGTGGGGGTTAGAAGATCAGAACATTGATATGAATGCAGACAGTACTGGCTGTACTGAGATCTCAGATGGAAATGACTCCATTGGGAAATGGACTACAGGCCATTCATGCTACATTCTGGCAAAGAATTTGTCTATATTTTGTTCATGCCCTCAGATTTTATGGGACATTGTGTCTAAAGGTGACAGACTCATCTAGCTGAGGAAATGTCAAGGTGGCACTGCATTCAGACAGTGCCAAGGGTACTGCGGGCTGCTTTTAGGCAGTCTGACAGTGAGAATTGAGAAATGTAGGTGAAAAAATGAGGGAAAACTTGCAATTTGGCTAGAAAAAGAAAGTCTTTAAAGGTGCTGCTAAAGAGGGTCCAGTTGCTAAAGGAATTAGCACTATGAAAAAAGAAAAGAAACCAAGTACTTTGCAATGGAACAATAAGAAAGATGCCCTGAGGACTGACTTTCTAGGTTCAGGCACAAAGATGGAGACTTTCCTTACAGAAGAAAACTTAGAACTCCCTGCTGGCTCCCTAGGGAATAGCTTCTTTCTATTTGTTTCCCCTGTTGAGACATCAAGGCACATAAGCTGCTGCAATCATGGTTAAGTCAGGCCCAGATATAACTAAGGTTAGTGGTAGATCTCGGTGTCCATCAAAATGATACTGTTTTTTCAGGCACACAAAATGTAAAAATTACGGGGTCATGGAGGCTTCCCCAAGATCTCAAAAGAAATCCTGGGAGGCTGAGCTGGGCAGGGCAGAATAAGAATCTCTGTAAGTGTTTCCTGGCAGTGTGATGTGCAAAACTGTGAGAGTGAAGTCAAAGCTGCCCTAGAGACTCCAGGAAATGAGGGATGCCAGAAAAATAGAAGATCTGCAGTTCTGGGGACCTGCAGGCAGTGGGCAGAGCCAGTCCACTCCAGAGGCAGTGCCCCTGGAGGTCGAACCAGCAAGGCTATGCAGCTGGGTGCTCCAGATCTTTGAAGACACATCACACCATCATGTGTCCCATGAGGACCTATAGGACTTCACATTTGTCCTGCTACATTTTGGGCTTAATTTGGTCCAATGACTCATTTTTTTTCCTGCTCCCATTCTGGAAATAGGTATGTTCACTCTTTGCCATAATATGTTGGAAGTATGTCTTATTTTTTAACTCACAGCTGAGTTTGCCTTGCATCTTGGAGTAGCCTTAGAACTAGGATTTTTGAAAAATGCTGAAACTATGAGGACTTTGAGATTCTTGGAGACAGACTAAAAACCTTTTGCACTGAAGGATGGGAATGAGCCTTTGTGAACCAGGAGCAGAATGTTATGGTTTGAATTTTAAATCCCAAAGGCACATAGGCTAGAGGCTTTGCTGCAGCCTATTGTGGTGCTACTAGTGGGTGGCTGAAGCTTTAGGGCAAGGAGGTTGGGCCATTTGGGATGTGTCCTTGAAACTGGAATATTGAGATCCTGAACCCTTCTTTTCTCTTTCTCTCTGCTTTCCAGCTACCTTGACACGAGCAGTTTCCTCATCTTTCTACCACAATGTACTGCTTTACCACAGGCCCAAAATGATGGAGCTAAACAGACTAAAACCTGAAACCATGAGCCAGCACGCCCGGCTGAAAAACCCCTTTTAAAAAAATAAAATGCTGGGCTGGAGATTTAGCTCAGTGGTTCCGGCGCCTGCCTTGCAAGCACAAGGTCCCGAGTTCAATCCTGGTAGCCACATACAATGCTGGGCGTAGTGACTCACGCCCACCAGCAATCAATACCACAAAACACAGTGCTAGGTGTGGTGGCTCACGCCTGTAATCCCAGCACTCAGGAGGCAGAGACAGGAGGATTGCTGAGTTTGAGGCTTGCCTGGGCTCCATAGTGAGGTCAGGGCCAGCCTGAACTACAAAGCGAGACCCTGTCTCAAAAATTAATTAATTAATTAATTAATTAAATGCTAAGTTTAGATGTAAAAACAAGAACTATCTTATGTTCTAATCTCAGAACTTATCTAGTCATCTAGACCAAATTTAGCAATGTCTTCTCTTTGTGCTTAGCTCACTTAAATTGTGTAAGTCATTAAGGAGCAATATGAGGACGTGTTGGTTCTGTGCTATTCTGAGAAAAAAGTGCCAGCACACGAATTCTCAACAGCTGTGATAGGACCTTGACTACAGGAAGTTACAGATGGAAGTAAGAAAAGTAAAACGGAAATGCTGTCTTACTTTTTTAGGAGCAAGTCTCCCTCCATCTCAAAGTATGTCAGTGGCTCAGCTGTTCTTCCATATCTGTGAGTGACTGAATCCAGGATCCCCTGCAGATACCAAAATGTAGAGATGCTCAGTCCCTCACAAAATTGTGTATTATTTGCATGAAATCTAAAATCATCCTCTTGAATTCTTTTTTAAAGATAGAGTCTCTATGTAGCTCAGGCTTAAATTTGTGGTGATCTCCTGCCTCAGCTCCCTAAATGCTGGAATTACAGGCATGTGCCATCATGTCCGACCTCCCTCATCAACTTTAAATCGTTTCTAGATTACTCACAATGTAAAAAAATAAAGACTTTTTAAGGGAAAAATGACATGGAAAAAAGTCTGCAAACGACCAGAAAAGAATTTTGGTTTGTTTTTGCAGTGCTGGAGATTGAACACAGGGCTTTGCTTCTACTAGGCATTCTACTGTTGAGATATGTCTTTTGTTTCCCCAATACTTTGGCCCAAATTGGTTGGCTCCATGATGTAAGGGGCACAGGTGCGAAAGGTCAATCAGTTAAATTTGAGCACCTCATATCTGTGCTAGGTACAAATACTTCATTGGTACATGTTACTTAACTTTACAGATAAAGAAATTTGAACTCAAAAGAGAAAGTAACTTGCCTAAAGTCTTACAGCTACTGTACAGTAAAGCCAGAGATCCTCCATAGTATACTCACCTTAGCACTTTTCACATTTCTGGCTTCTTAATTCTCGTGGGAACTATGTTGTGCCTTAGAACGCTTAGCGGCATCCCTAGCGTATATCCACTAGATGGCAGTAGCATCCCCTTCATAATGACACAGAAAATGTCTTCGGACGTGGCAAAGCTACCTGGAGGGAAGAAAATCCCAAATTGCAAACCACCAGTCTAGACCTATTAAGGCATGGCACCATCACCAGCAGATTACAAATGAACTTTCGTAGAAAGTGGTTTGCAGTACTTCAAGGTCTGTGCCGGTGGATCTCTAGTAGATGGAGTTGCATGGAAATTCTTCCTTTCGGTAAGTCACTTTCTTTACATGTTATACCTTAATGAAAGTCCCTCATTGATACTGAGCAGAAGTAACTATCACCATTTTAAACCTACACTGAGAAGGCTACTTGGAATTTTAATGGCCTTTGGAAGTCTCAGGAATGAAAAGGGGCCCTGACACATTGGTAAAAATATACAGGATCTACTTTGTCCTTTCATCCTTGTAATTCAACTTGGTCTGATTTGAATTTCATCTTACCTACTTTTGTTTGCAGCACTAGGGAACAAATCCAGGTTTCTCTGCCACTGAGCTATAAGCCCAGCTTTCTCCTCTATCCACTCTTAATTTCCAAATGTAAAAGAAATGCCAGAGGAAAAGGTTTTCATTTGCAATAGTGGTGGAAAATTTTGTTCACCAATCAAATAAACCAAAGTTCAAATTCAAGCTCTACTATTTACTTTCTGGGCAGGTGATTTAAACAAGTCGTTCAACTAAAGTCTCAGGTTTTTTCAATGTCTAGTTCATAAGGAGGGAATATAGAATAAATAATGTCAATTATTTAATATATATATTTTATGTGTTAAAATTAGCATTACCTATATAAATAGCCTAAGCATCATTATTGAATCTATTAAGCATTACAACATGCCAGACTTTGAGATGTGTGCTTTATGCAGTTTATAATTCTTTTTTTTTTTTTTTTTTTTTGCTTTTTGAGACAGGGTCTCACTTTGTAGTTCAGGCTGGCCCTGAGCTCACTATGGCGCCCAGACAAGCCACCGCGAACTCAGCAATCCTCCTGCCTCTGCCTCCCGAGTGCTGGGATTACAGGCGTGAGCCACCACGTCCGGCATTGTGGTATGCGGTGTTGATTGTTGGTGGGCGTGTCTCCACGCCCAGCATTCTGTGTGGTTACCGGGGATCGAACTCAGGACCTTGCGCTTGCAAGGCAGGCGCCGGAACCACTGAGCTAACCCTCCGGCCCGCAGTTTATAATTCTTAAAGCTGAGCTGCAAAGCAGATACTATTTGCAATTTTTTTTTAAGATAGGGTTTCATTTTGTAATTCAGGGTGGCCCTGAGCTCCCTACGTAGCCCAGGCAAGCCTTAACATCACAGCAATCCTCCTGCCTCTGCCTCCCAAGTGCTGGGTTTACAGGCATGACGTGAGCCACCACACCCAGCATTGTAGTGTGTGGTACTGATTGCTGGTGGGCATGAGTCACCACACCTGGTATTGTTTTATGTGGTTATGGAGATCAAACTCAGGACCTTGCACTTGCTAGGCAGGCGCCAGAACCACTGAGCTAAAGCTCCAGCCCCATTTGCACTTTTTTTTTTCTTTTTTTTTTAGCTGTTGGGAGTAGAACCCAGGATTTTGTGCATGCTGGGCAAGCACTACACCTAGAGCTCCTTGTTACATTTCTGAAATAAGGAAACTGAGAATGGAGATTAACAATCCATTCAAGATCAGAAAGCCTGTGATGTTGAGTAGAATTTGTCCAAAATAAGAGATAGATCTACTGTACAGTGGACCCTTGACTCACAAAGTCAGTCCCCAGGGCTGGTTGTAACTCAAGTTGATGTAAGACAATGCAGCTGAGATCTGGATATTTACCTGGGTACATGCTATAGATAACAAGAGACAGAGGAATTTTCTATTAACCCAATTAACCCAAGCTGTATATCACACAGGTCTTAACTTAGGGTCCACTTACAATGCTCCTGTAATTAGCAGAGAAACACCCTAGAACTCCCTCCCCCTCCCCCTCCCCCTCCTTCTCCCTCTCCCTCTCTCTCTGTCTTTCCAGAACTAGGAATTGAACTCATAATTGCACTTGCCAGGCAAGGATCATGCCAATGAACTAAATTCTCAGCCTGGGCCCTAGACCTTCCTGAATTGAGTTCATCTGGGTTTACTTACTATCTTAGGCAGGTCCTTATATGACAGCTGAAACAGATCATTTATAAATAGCTGAAGAGGGTGCAATTAATTTAGGTAAATATTAATTTTAAAAACATGTGTCCACACAGCCTAACCTCCACTGTGGGTAAACAAACACGACAGAATCTGCCTTCTCCAGAACGGTCCATATGCTAGATCACAGAACCAGCTTTCACGATAGTGGGAAGGAGGGCAGAGAAAGAGAAATTCAAAGGAGATGCTCACAGAAAGTTATAAGTACTGAGAAGAGACTGAAACATGATGAAGTGGGTGAAGTGCAGAGAGCTGATGAACAATTTAAAAGGGCTTGTGAGGAAGTAATATTTTGAGCTGAACCGTGAGGATCAAGAACCAGCTGGTTGCAAGGGATCTCACAGACTGGTGTGTCTTTATGGTTGTTTCAGGTTCTAGAAATCAGTAAATCCAGTACACCCCAGTTCTAACGATCATTTGTATGGGCAAATAATTTAGATCAGCTGTTGACCCTGGACTCAAAGAAGAGGACTGGTTGGGCCAGAGATTTAGCTCAGTGGTTCCGGCATCTGACTCGCAAGTGCAAGGTCCTGAGTTTGATCCCGGTAACCACATATGATGTTGGGCATGGTGACTCACGCCCACCAGCCATCAATACCACATACCACAGTGCTGGGCGAGGTGGTTCACACCTGTAATTCCCAGCACTCGGGAGGCAGAGGCAGGAGGATTGCTGAGTTCGAGGCTTGCTTGGGCTACATAGTGAGGTCAGGGCCAGCCTGAACTACAAAGCGAGACCCTGTCTCAAAAAAAAAAAAAAAAAAAAAAAAAAAAGAGGACCGGAACTAAGCTATAAAAATGGCTGTTGCCCAAGGGGAAGTAGCTGCAGTATGGGCAGATAAGCCGCTCTAGCACTGACCTTATTCGGTCCCTCTTATAGATAAGGAACCAGAAATCCAGAGTAAATACTTGTCTGAGGTCCCAGGACTGGATAATGCCAAGAGCAGCACTAGAACCTGGATCTCCTGGTTGCTTATTCCCTATCAAAAGACATTCTAGCTTTGCGAAAGAGATCTGAGCTCAGATCTCCCTTGAGCCCTGACCAGAGTTCCCTAGGTCCAGGTGTCAGATTGCAGTCCCCAGAGGGAGTCGCTGGGATAGACTCTGGTTTCATTGTCTCTCCACTAATCAGGGTCATGGTATTCTAGGAATCAGACATATTGGTTGACAATGAAAGACACCTGCTTACAGCAGATCATATTTCCATAAACCAGCCCTTCTTTCCTGTGGCTTGGAGAGTTACTATTTTAAGTAGAGGTATCCTAAGAGTTCTATATGTAAATATTTATTAGTACTAGACACTGAGAGCTAGTGGTTGGCCAATACAAACACTATCCACATCATCATGAAGATTACAGTGAGATTATAAACATACAGTAACCACAAACAGTTGTAAAATTGAAACAGTGACAAGTTTAGGGAGTAGTTAGGTCCAGTTAGGAAGATGGGAATTTCATCTACTTAAGATCTGGATAACCTTCCTCGAGGAAGTGACACTTAGAGGAGATCTGAAGGAGAATAAGAGTTCTCTAGGCAAAGAAAGGGAAGAGTGTTCCAGTCTGAGGCAGGTGCAGCCCCCAGCAGCATGAGAGTCACAGCCACTCCAGGATGCTCTCCAAGTTCAACGAACTGTGGGAGGCCACATTTGGTGGGAAGGAAAATCGAATGTTTTCCAAGCTAGCTCCAGGAAGATGGAGGGACCTCACGGTGCCATAAGTCACCATCTTACTGTGTCCAGGTGTGCTGAGTCTCTTACAGTGAGGAACAGAGAAGAGGGAATACAGTGAGATAGTGAGACAGCAGACCGCTCCAGGTTCACTTCATTCCTCCCAGCCCTCTTTTGCTCCCTCCCTTCCTGGTGGAAAGTAGTCTCCCGCATGTTCTGTCCATTCCTCTGGGCTGGGGGCAGGCACCAAAGAAGTTTGTAGAAGCAGCTTGTCTCTCAAGGGAAAAATTATAACTTTTTTTCATTATTCAGTAAATTTTATTGGTACATTATATACACAGCTCACAATCACACACAACATTGGGGAATTTGTACCAATATGTGACACAGGTCAATTCTCATTTTTACCCACATCCCTGCCCACCCACCCCTTCCCCACCCCCTATATACATACTCTTTTATTTTTTTCCAAATCATATTTATTCCTTCCCTCATTACGTTCCCACACCAAATTCCTTTTGGATATTAAACTATCATACATTCTAGAGCTCCTTTACCTCTACAGGTGCTTATATCAAAGAACAGATCTAGTATTTGCATATCTGTGTTTTATTTATTTCACTTATTAGTGTGTCCTCCAGGTGTCTTCATTTGCACATAAATGAATGAATCTTGTCATTCTTTATGGCAAAGTAATACTCCATTTAAAAAAAAAACACATCTTCTTTATCCAGTCTCCAGTTGATGGGCATTTGGGCTGTTTCCAAGATTGGGCTATCACAAACTGAGCTGCTATGAACAAGGGTGTACATCTGTCTTTCCAATGTGATTTTAAAAATTCCTTTGGGTATATTCCTAGCAGGGGGGATAGCAAGATCGAATGGGATCTCTAGTCCTCATTTTCTGAGGAATCTCCACACAGATCTCCACAATGGTTGCACAAGTCTACAATCCCACCAGCAGTGGAGAAGGGTTCCTTTTCCCCCACAGCCTCGCCAGCATGTATCGTTGGTTGATTTTGTAATAGCGGCCATTCTTTGTGGAGTAGGATGGAATCTCAGTGTTTTCATTTGCATCTGTCGAATGACCAGCGATGTTGAACATTTCTTCATATGCTTCTTGGCTGCTTTGACTTCTGCCTCTGAGAAAAATTATAACTTTTAAAATTATCTTTTGTCCTGCCAGTTATAAGGTGCAAGTGGAATGCTCCTGTTGCCAGAATGCAGACAGCAGAAGGGAATTTTGATTGTTAAAAGACCAGTTAAATTTGGTAGTGTTTATTTTAACAGAACAAGTACAAAATGATTTCCAAATTGGGAAACTCCCAGAATTGGAACAGGTCCTGCAAGCACCACTCAGCAAGTTCATCTGACAGCATTTACAGCAACAAAAGCAAGGCACTGAAACACCTTAATTGGCTACAGCTTAGGCAACTCGTCAACTGCTTATAGCTTAATACTTTTACAGTGTAATTAGTTAAAGAACTACCCCGCCTTCTACAACCAACCAAAGCTCAGTATGAGGTTAAACAACTGTTTGGTCTGTGTGGTCTGTTTCAGACACCCAATCTGAAACACGGCCTCCCCTAATGTCTACCACTAAGAAAGGCAAACGAGATGTTCAGGGAAACACTTTTGTTGAAAACACCTGCAAGTATTCGATGTAACATTTTTAAAACTGAAAAGGCAGGTACAATGGCACATACCTGTCATCGCAGCTGTTTGGGAAGCTGAGGAAGAGGGATTGTAAGTTCAAGACCAGCCTGGCAATTTAATAAACCCCTGTCTCAAAACTTTAAAAAAATTTTTTTTGAGACAGGGCTTGCTATGTAACTCAGGCTCCAATCCTTCTTTGATCCTCCTGCCTCTGCTTTGGCAGTGCTGAGATTACAGACAAGCACCACTACACACAGCTTCAAAATAAAAATTTTTAGAAAGGAGCTGGTGGGTTAGCTCAGTGGTTCCGGCGCCTGCCTCACAAGTGCAAGGTCCTGAGTTCGATCCCTGGTAACCACATACAGTGCTGGGGGTGGAGAGTCACACCCACCAGCAACCAGTACCACATACCACAGTGCCAGGAATGGTGGTTCATGCCTATAATCCCAGCACTCGCGAGGCAGAGACAGGAGGACTGCTGAGTTCGAGGCTTGCCTGGGCTACATAGTGAGCTCAGAGCCAGCCTGAACTACAAAGTGAGACCCTATCTCAAAAAAAAAAAATTTTTTTTTAGAAGAACCCAAGGATGTAGTAATAGAGTGCTTGCCTGGTAAATGTGAAGCCCTGGCACTGTAAAAAACAGAAACAAAGTGGGCCTGGTGGCACACACTTATGAGCCCAGCATTCTAGACACAAAAGCAACTGATTCCTTCCAAGCCCTCCACAGCTGCTCCCTGGTTCCCCTTGTTAGTGAAGCCTTTTGCCTGTGGAGTTAACAACTCCAGCTGAACTTGGTCCCTCCCAGGCAGGCCTCACACCTTCTGAAATGCAGTTTCCCTGTCCCCTCCCCTGCAGGCCTCAGTGAAATGGGCTCCTGGGCCTATGAACATAGGCCAAGATTGTCCCACACTGGGAGTTCTCCACAACTGCTGCCCACCGAGATTACCTGGAGCTCTCTTCATTCCCAGAGGCCTATGTGTCATCCCGGCCCAACCAAATCAGAATCTCAAGCAGCAGAACCAGGAATTAGCCCTATCCAGGGCTACGCAGGTGATCCTAGGCAAGAATGAGATCAACAACTGTGGCCAGGTACAAACACTATTCACATCATCAAACACTAATGGCGCATGCCTCTAATCCCAGCACTCAGGAGGCAGAGTCAAGAGGATGGCTGCAAGTCTGAGGCCACCCTGGGCTATATAGTGAGTCTAGGGCCAGCCTGAACTACAGAGCAAGGCCCTGTCTCAAAAAAAAAAGAACTCTGGCTCTCCCTTCTAGAATCTAGAAGGTGTCCTTCCAGGGCTCCAGCTCTCCTAAGATGATTGCTCTAGGACTTTATTCTGGTGTTTTACCTAAATTCCTGCTTTGTGTGATTTAGACTCCCATTTTCACTATCCTAAAAGCAACGAGGCACGGTTCCTATAAATCAACTAGAGGAATCAGGAAACAGGTGCAGCACAGGTGTCTCCTCCAGAGCGGTAGTGCTCAGTTCTTAAGGAAGTTTGGGCTTAACAACGTAACAACTAATTACATCTAATTTAACAAGTCAGGGACAAGAAGAGGAGATCAGTATGTTTTTAGAACTCTCCAACTGATTTTGATACACAGCCATGATGTAGAACTACTGACAGGGTTCCCCACAGATTCCAGACTAATTGAATTTGTTCTTCCCAGACACAGCTCATGTTCTTAACTCATTATTTAATTTAAAACCTTACAGTGTGATTTTTCAAATCTTTCCAGCAATTTTCCTTTGTCAGCAGAAAGCCACCTCATCAGAGAATCCCATGGCCCCAGTTTTCTGGGGATCCCAGTGCCATATAGTAGTGTCCTACCTGTACCACTCACAGAGTCCAGAAAACATATCTCTTTCCTTGCTTTCAGGTTTGTTTTGGGTTTGTTTGTATAATCTGGTTAACAGCAATTAGTTTGTTTTGTTTTTTGAGACAGGGTCTTGCTTTGTAGTTTAGGCTGGCTCTGAGCTCACTATGTAGCCCAGGTAAGCCTGGAACTCAGCAATCCTCCTGGCTCTGCCTCCTGAGTGCTACAATTTTCACAGGCGTGAATCACCACACCTGGCATTGTGGTATGTGGTACTGATTGCTGGTGGGCATGAGTCACCATGCCCAGTATTGTTGTACGTGGTTGACCAGGGATTGATTCAGGGACCTTACTCTTGCATGGAAGGCACTGGAACCACTGAGTCAATTCTCCAGCGCAATGGTGATTAGTTTTAAAAGTGACACCAAGTCTCAAGCCAAGTCCCTCAGTGTAGCTGCGGAAATGGCCTGCATCTTTTTGCAAGGCTGACTCGCTACACCCCCAAAGCCTGAGGGAAGTATGAGGAGACTTTTAGGTTAGAATTGTTGTTGACGTAATGAAGTAATGTGACTCTCTGAAGGAAGATATGGCCTCATCCCTTGTGATAGCCTTTCAGCGACAGTCAAAGCTACTGTTCATCCGATACTCCTTAGGTGTATCACACACTGTATCCCAGTACTTAACACGGTCGTCCCTCTGAGCAGCTATTAATAGCTCTCCTTTAGAGATGGGGAAACCAAGCCTCAGATAGGTTTAATGAACTGCCTGCTGTTGCATAGCGAGTTAATGGTGGAGATGGAGTTCACAACAGTCTGGGTGAAACAGAGACCCAGCTGCATGACCTTGGCTGAACCAGATGCAGCACTCCCTGCTCCAGGTTGGTCTCGCCGGCCCTTCATTTTCTGTCTCTTCTGCCTTGGTGTCATTTCTATGAAAAGCACAATGACTTATTATGTGTTGATGAGTTTTCTGCAGCTGGAGAAAGTGAGAGGTGGCTGTGATGAAGAGTTGGGAAAGTGTTTCCCATCCTAGGGTGAAAATCTAGGTCATCGAACAGGTTGGGGAAAATTCATGCTGCTGTCAAGTTTTGTCAACCAAAAGGGTAAAACAAAAATATTCCTTGGGGGAAGAACACTGTTCCTAAAACTCATTCTAACTTCAAGGCGTGGATCAGACTCTGACCCCCCCCTGCTGATTGTGGCCCCAAGACTGAGCTCTAGTCACCTATCCAGGAGAGGGCGGGTCCCACATACCTGGAAGGGAAGACAAGTTGTCTCAGGGAATAAGTCAGCCCCAAAAGCACTGTATTAGTCAGCAATGCCCAAGGTTGATACTTACTGTATCTAAAAAAGAAGAGGTTTACTTACCTCACACTTCTGAAGGCTGAAAGTCTAAACAGCATGATGTCCACTCTGCAAGGGCTCCCCTGATGTCACCCTGGGGCAGATGGCATGACGGGATTGAGGGAAAGCTCAGCAAGAACAGGAGGCCCAGAGGTGTGTAGGGGCCTGTCACCAGCTCCCCACACGCCATACTGGGGACTCCATTTTTACAACCTAAACCGCTAAGGCCCAGACCACATTCAGGCCATAACCAAACAACAGCAAACACTTGGCCTCGTTACCCTTTAAGAATTGTACAGCAGGGCCGGAGGGTTAGCTCAGTGGTTCCAGCGCCTGCCTTGCAAGCGCAAGGACCTGAGTTCGATCCCTGGTAACCACATATAATGCTGGGCGTGGAGATCAACACCGCATACCACAGTGCCGGACGTGGTGGCTCACGCCTGTAATTCCAGCACTCGGGAGGCAGAGACAGGAGGATTGCTGAGTTCGCGGCGGCTTGCCTGGGCACCATAGTGAGCTCAGGGCCAGCCTGAACTACAAAGCAAGACCCTGTCTCAAAAAGCAAAAAAAAAAAAAAAGAATTGTACAGCATCCTCCCCTGGTAAATCCACTACAGGAGCTGAGCATGTCTAAATTGCCCTAGGCTTCCTGCTGCTCTGGTCAAGGGCTCGGGGCTGTGAGCTCAGCTTTGCACCAGAGAGCTCCCAGAGAGGAGGAAACTGCCACCGGGGGCACCTTCTCTGGCTGCGCCATGCTAATTAGGAAAAGGGAGCCTGAGCCACCCAGAGCAGGTGCTGCTCTTCAGGGGGTTTTCCCTAAAAGGGGAACTAGTGCAAATGAGTTTAAATGGAGCAGAATAAAGGCTGGCAGACAGTGCAGCGGTATCAGTCGGCAGGGAAATGAGGCGGAAAGTCCAAGCAAACAAGAAGATGGTGCCCAGGTGGGTGTCCAGAGAGCGGGACTAAAATGTAGAGCAACATTTCTTGGAACAGAGGAAGCCCAAATGACAATGGCAAAGCAGAAGGGTGGAACCTTCTGCCAGGGTGATCTCAACTCACTTCTGTACCAAGGAGACAGAACCAGAGAACTGGACACCCAGGCCCTGAGCTCAGTGGCTAGTACTCTGCTAGGATGAGGGGATGGGGAGAGAAAATAAAGGTTTCACTTAAAGATAATAGCTGTCAGAGGCTATAAGATACTGTAGGGTGATATGCATGTGTGTCCCTGTGCTGGGGACTCCAGCAGAGACACTTAAGGGGCCTCTAGTGAAGGAACACTGAGAGGTGGTTGTTAAAGGCAAACACTTCTTCCCTGCTATTGTTTGACCATCCCACAAAAACTCAATGTGTACCCTTGGGCCAGAGATTTAGCTCAGTGGTTCCAGCACTTGCTTAGCAAGCTCAAGGTCCCTGGTTCAATCCCCAGTAACCACATACAATAATAGCAGGCGTGGTGGCTCATGCCCACCAGCAATCAGTACCACGTACCACAAATGCCAGGTTTGGTGGCTCACACCTGTAATCCTAGCACTCTGGAGGCAGAGGCAGGAGATTGCTGAGTTTAAGGCTTGCCTGAGCTACATAGTGAGGTCAGGGCCAGCCTGAACTACAAAGCGAGACCCTGTCTCAAAAAAAAAAAAAAAAAAGCCCTGTGAAGTATTAAGAGGTGTGCCTTTAAGAGGTTATATCTGTTCTTCTTGTTATTCTCCTGAAAAAATTAAAAAAGTGTTAGACCACAGCGATATATGGCACAGCCATGTTTATAGTGAAAGTTTGTAATAGCTAAATCTTGGTTTTATGTTTTGGATTTTTTTTTTTTTAACCAGGGATCAAACTCACAATCTTACGCTTGTGAGGCAGGCACTGGAATATAACAGATAAATCTTGGAAACAGCCCAAATGACCATCAACCAATGAATGGTTAAAAAAGATGTGTTTAGGGCCAGAGATTTAGCTCAGTGCTGCCTGCCTAGCAAGCACAAGGTCCCTGGTTCGATCCCGGTAACCTCATACAATTATAGGATCTTGGGTGCGGTAACTCACATCCACCAGCAATCAGTACCATACCCCACAATGCTGGGCCTGGTAGCTCACGCCTGTAATCCCAGCACTTGGGAGGCAGAGGCAGGAGATTGCTGAGTTCAAGGCTTGCCTGGGCTACATAGTGAGCTCAGGGCCAGCCTGAACTACAAAGACCCTGTCTCAAAAAAAAAAAAAAAAGATGTGTTTATACACACACACACACACACACACACACAATGGAGTACTACTCTGACATAAAGGATAAGCTTGAAACATTTCTGGGTAGATGGATGCACCATGATTATGTTCTTGAGATAAATCGGGAGCACATGTTTTGTGGCGGGCCGTAAGGACCGCTCCCCAAGATGGTGGCTGGCAATGTGGCGGGCTGTAAAGACCGCCCCCAAGATGGCTGCTGGCAGCAAACCAGAAACTCTGTTTGACACAAACTAACTGCAGACCTTATATGGTAATATCTGTGGACGGTGGGAGGGCCTCGAGAGGAGAATGTATATAAGCACCCAATACGGGAAGTAGGGGGTAGAATAAAGATCAAGCTTGCACTCCGTGTGTTGTATCTCTCTCTGCGGGATCAGTGAGGGTCGCGACATGTTTAAATACCACATTGCTTCTCTGATGTGAGAAATTGAAAGTAAAATAAGGACTATAATGTGTAATAGATATTGGAAAATGTTCAAATTGGAAGGGGAACTAGAGAAGGGGAGGAAGAGAGGAAGGAAAGGACAAGAAAGGAAGAATGGAAGGAAGAAATGGAAAGAAAGCTTATATGCATGGGGAAGAGAAGGGAGGAAATGGGGAAAAAGGAGGTGGGAGGAATGTACAAGTATAAATTCCTGGTGATGATTGTTATTATGATTGTCTAAAATGAAACAATAAATGCTTTGCTGGAAAACATAGTATCTCTTAGAGCGAGATGATGTATCCTGAGGGCTTTGCCTTCCTAAGAGGACTAACCAATTCTGGGTGAAGGGTCATCTGCACATAATGTGTTATGAACCAGACTGGCTCTTCCTCCTTCATGTCCCCCTTCACCACGTGATGCCGTGTGGCCTTCTAACCCGGCAGAGTCCCCAGCAGCGGTGAAGGCCTTCACCAAATGGAGTTGCTCAAGTTGTCCTTTCCAGCCTTCAGAGCTGTAAGCAAAGTAAGCCTCTTTTCTTTTAAATTCCACAGTCATAGTATTCTGCTATAGAACAAAAAACAGACACTTCCAATCTGTGTGAAGGAAATAGCTAGTGCTGAGCTATTAGACAAAAAAGAAAAAGTTGTCTTTCCCATTAATTGAAATAATACTCCCTTGTAATCCAGTGTTGCAGCCTGAAAGAGTCCATGAGTAGCAGACTGTGCTTGTGGGTGAAGGGCACAGCTCCTGGTGGAGCAGCAGAGATACTTCTCAATTCTGTTAGTCCAAAGAGAATGGCAGGGTTCTGGCATTTATTGAGCAAGTACTATGCTGTTCATATGTAACTTATCTTTAGAAAATTTTTATTTGGGAATACTTTTGCTTTATATTTATAATAAAACTGTCAAAACTACAACATTGAGAGTAATTTAATACCATTAATTAAACTTTAGATATTTCTGTAGGTTTTACATTATTGTATGTCTACTTCCTATTACCATAACAAAATACCTGAAGGTAGGAAACTTATGAAGAAAACAGGCTCATTTAGCTCAGTTTTGGAGACTGAGCATCTGAATAGAATGGTACTGGCTCTGACAAAGACCTAGCTGACTGCATCATCTGCAGCAATGGCATCAGGGCAGGAGGGCATGGGAAAGGAAATGTTTGCAGAGGAAGACAGGACACCAGGGTGGGAGGGGAAGCTTGCACTTTCACAACAACCCTCTCTAGTGAACTACTCTGAGTCCCACAAGATCTACAGTACATCACCCTGCATAACCTAATTACTTCCCACCACCTTGCAAAGGTCTCAGTATTTCTTAAAATTGCCACACTGAGGACCAAGATTCTGATAAACAAATCTTTGCAGGATAAACCACATCCATATCAAAGCACTTATCTTTTTAATATGTTATTTAACCCTCCAACAGCTCTGGCCAAAGTGACGTTCAGATAAGTTGTCCCAAATAAAATGATAGAGCTAATCGGTGGTGAAATTCAAATTGCACCACAACACCTGACTGTTATTTTCTATTAGCTGAATAGGAGATGTCTAGGTATTGGATTTTTGTCTTAGATTTGGGGGTTTTGGTTTTGTGTGTGTTGGGATTTTTTTCTTTTTATTTTTTGGTAGCAGGGATCAAATTCAGGTCTTTGTGCATCCAAGGTTGGTGCGGTACCACATGAGCTAAATCTCCAGCCCTCTTTATATGTGTGTGTGTGTATTCATATTCTTAAGTTTCCTAGGCTTGTAGTTTAGTGGCTCCCATTAATTTTAGAAAATTATCACCCCTTATTACTTGAAATATTTCTTCTGCTCTATTCTCCCTTTCTTCATGTGTGGTGTGTATATTACCCTTTTGACAGTTTTGAGGTTTTGTTGTTTTATTTGGGTGATTTGTTGAGATAGGACCTCACTATGTAGCTCAAGAGCTTTGCTTCCCCCACAAATTTGTTGAGACCCTCTTGCCTCAGCTTCCCAGTTGCTAGGACTGTAGGCACACACCAAGACATTTGGTTTATTGTGCTTTGAAAAAAAATTCTTGCCAGGCATGGTGGCTCATGCTGGTAATCCCAGCACTCAGGAGGCAGAGGGAGGAGGATTGCTGAGTTCAAGGCTTGCCTGGGCTACAGAGTGAGCTCAGGGCCAGCCTGAACTACAAAGCGAGACCCTGT
This sequence comes from Thryonomys swinderianus, assembly GCA_004025085.1. Classification (NCBI taxonomy): domain Eukaryota; kingdom Metazoa; phylum Chordata; class Mammalia; order Rodentia; family Thryonomyidae; genus Thryonomys; species Thryonomys swinderianus. Next base: position 27,570 of record PVIC010006316.1, read on the forward strand.
CTCAAAAAAAAAAAAATTCTCTCTTCTTTTTGCAGTTCAGCTTGGCAAGTTTCCATCAAGTCTTCAAAATTGCCAATTTTTTCCTCAGCTGTGTCCAGTCTATTTATAATCTCATACAAGGCATTCTTGATCTCTATCACAGTAGTTTTACAACTAGCATCTCCTTCACTCTGAGTTATCACCTGCTGACATTACTCATCTGTTCTTAAATGTTGCCTACTTTTCCCATCAGAGCACCTAGCATATTAGACAGTTATTTTAAATTTCCTGGCTGACAACTGCAAAATCTGCATCATATCTGAACTTAGTTCTACACTTGCTTTGTCTCTGAAGGTAAAGGCACTGGGGTAACTAGGGCTTTGCTATGAGACTTGATGGTAATTTGTTTAGGAGTTGGACTGAGCTTGTTTCCTGTAACTTTATGTGCCAGTTTTAAGTCCCTCTAGTGTCCTTGGTTTTGTCTACTCTGTTGTCTTCGAGTTTCCCTGAAGATTTCTTCATCAATCTGTCAAAGCTACTGTTATACTGCAGCCCTGTTGATATGGTGGTAAGGCTTAGGGAAATGGAAGCATTTTGGAATTTTATAATTAAATCTTAGCTTTTTAGTTCATCTCAATCTTGGGTGGATATTCGTAGGTATCTCTTAGCTTTCTTCACAACCTCCTGAGGACAATTAAAGGTAGCTGCTCTTGAGGAATTGTTCTAGCTCTGGGTGAGATGGTCTGATAAGTTTTCTTTTTGGTTTGAGAGGAAGTTGCAATGTCTGTGTTACTCAGGCTGGCCCTAAACTCCTAGTTCAAACTATCCTCCTGTGTCAGCCTCCCAAGTAGCTGGGATTACAGGGATGAACTAGTGTATCCAGTCTAGAGCATATTTTTTAAAGTGTTTACTTTTTACTTCCCCTTGCTAGAGACAAGTGGGGATTTATCTTCAATCTTTGCCATGAAGCCGTGTTTAGCCTCCATCAACTTGTCAAAATCACCATTTAAAATTTCCCTACTAGTTTGTGGTTCCAGCAGCTTCTGCTCTAGATAAGCCGATGATGCCTGTGAGTGGATTTGTCTCTCTAGATATTGGAGTGGCAATTCGCCCTGGGATCTCTTTTTCCCCATGGGTCCAAGATAATTAGCTCCCCTTTAGTTTGATGAGCCTTTTCTTTGTTGCATAGGAATGATGGCTTCTAAGCTCCATATGCTAATGCTGGAAACAAAAGTTTATTTATTTATTTTTGAGACAGGGTCTCGCTTTGTAGTTCAGGCTGGCTCTGAGCTCACTATGTAGCCCAGGCAAGCCTCGAACTCAGCAATCTTCCTGTCTCTGCCTCCCGAGTGCTGGGATGACAGACGCAAGCCACCACGCCCGGCACCAAAAGTTTCTTTTTTCTTTTAATGCTTTCAAAGCACAAGGCTGAGATGGTGGAAAGGCTCTGTATGTGTGTGTGTGTGTGTGAATGTGCATACATATGTATATATGGTGTATATGTATATGTGTGCACATACATATATACATATATGTGCATACATACATATACGTGCATACATACATACATACATGTATGTGCATGTATGTATGTCTATCTCTGCAGGGGAGCAACTCTGTGTGAAGGCGAGGCCTAGTGGTACACAGGTAACCCTGGCCAGGGAGTAAACAGACACTACAGATGCTGAGGTGTACCAGTTTCATCCCACTTCACTGCTTCCTTTGTTTGTCTGAGACAAAGTCTCGCTTTGTAGTTCAGGGTGGCCTTGAACTCACAGCAATCCTCCTGCCTCTGCCCTTGGATCACAGGTGTGCACCTCTACACCCAGCTCACTGCCTCCTTCTTGCTCCCTTACTTCTCATTTGAATTCTGTTTCTCCTCAGACCTCCCTGAGTCCTGACCACTAGAATCTTTCCTAACAATGGAGCTAGCCCTGCCCCTAAACTCGTTTGAAAACTCTTGTACTCTTAGAAAAAATTGCAAGATGCTCTGTGCACCATCTACAGACTTCCATGACTCATCATAAACCTCTCATCCCTGCACAGTAATAAAGTGCTCGGAACACCTGAACCAAACATGCCCAGACCTGTGCAGAGCCCTCTGAGAACCCTTCCCAAGCTAATAAACTCAGTCACAGGTCCCACGCCAGGTCCCACTGGTGTGCTGTAGTACTCCTCGGCCCCAAGGAGCCTGTCTGGCTGCCAAGTCCCCATCTTCCTGGAGACAGAGACACTCTGCCTCTCCCTGTGGCTATTCTTCCTACACAGAAACTGAACTCTGGCAGTTTTCCCACTCACCCTCTCCAGCTGAGGAACATGATCTGCTAAAGAAGCCTCTGAGCACCCGCCATCCAGGGCAGAGGATAGGAGCCTGGCTCTGGAGGCAGACCCCAGGGACACCCATTTCAAGCTCCACTGCCTCCAGCTGTGTGACCTACACAAGCTCTGTACCTCTCTGGGCTTCACCTTCATCACCTAGAAAACGTGTAATACGAGGGACCTGGCTCTTAGGTAGAGGTCTCTGTGGAACAGTGCAATACAAGGAAGTCTGTGTGTGGTAACCGCCCAACAAGTGATTGTTACTATTAGTACAAAACACACACTGTTCGAGCACCACACCAGGTACTCAGATGCCCTAGTCCAGTGATGGTGAACCCTTTGGATCTTTCAATAACAGTTAGCCCCACTGTGGCACGCATGCCATAGGTTCATCACCAGTGTCCTACTGCATTTTACCCACACCTAGCCAGCAAGGCAGGGATATCTGTTCATCTCCACAAAGCAGGCAAACAAGCCTCTGAAGAGACAAAACCATCCTACTTCTTCCCCTGGGCCACTATGGCTCAGACTTCTCACATACTCCTGAGGGTGTGGAGGCTGCATAGATTTGGGCTGTCTGGGGTACCCACTGGGACTTTTAATGATGGAAGAGATGACAGTAGCCATGGCAGGGATTGGGGTACAGGGGTGGAGACGTGCCTCAGCTCAGGCTATTGACTCAACTCACAAGGTAACAGGCTCTTCCATTCCCCCAGTGCAGGTGAGGAGGAGGAGCCCCCACTTTTGAGGTCTGCCTACATGCCTAGTGAATGCAGAGCTGGGTTCTTTGATATCACATCCATTCCCAGGAACTATAAGAGGCAGCTATTATTGCCCCTGGCACATCCAAGTCCAGAGGAAAGGAGCCAGGTTTGCCAAGAGACTGACACGCAGAAAGTATCTCAGCTTCATCTCCACTCCAAACAGTTGAGGCCTACTTACCCTTGCTTTGATGACTGAGACTCAATTACTGGGCAGCATCAATTCTGAATCACAGTCCTGGTTCTGATATCAGAACCTGAAGCCTAACACTGACCATTTGTTTAAATCTTAGCTTACATACAGGTTGTACTGTACACAACCTGGTACAATTGCAATAAGAGTCCCCATATCATTCTCAAAAGAGGGATCTTTTTTAGACCAGAGGTGTGACTAAGGATAAATAGTCCTTTTCAGCTCTGTGACCTCAACCCCTTCTTTCTTCAGCACTTCATGGTGTCCTATGATTTAAACAAACCACGCTTAAGTGATCCTCATTTTCCTCTGGTGTCTGCCCCATATGGTCTTGGCCCCTCACCTCACACTCTCACTGGCCCAGGCTTCCCTCCAAAGGCTTCCTCCAAGGTCACCCTGCAGTCTCATGACAGTCTTCTCAGTTCCTGCATTTCACCTCTCCTTGGAAGTGATCTTGGAAATTGCTGGAATTTCTCTTCTCATACTATGAGAACACTCCAAGGATTTGCCTTCTCCCCATCTCCTTCCTGCCACCTTAAAAACATGGTTCCTTGACCTGAGACACTGACTTGCTATGTCTATGCTAGATCCAGTCCTGTGGGTCCTCAGGGGCCCTCTTTCCTGTCTTCATCTCATGAGACAGGAGGAAGCAGCCCTCCCCGCCAAAGCCCAACCAAAAGGAGCCTGACAGTGGTCACACTGCCCAGATGGTGACCCAGGGAGATGCTTGGAAACTGAGAGGATTGGGTGGGAAGGTGGTACAGAACCTTCTGCCTTTGGTTTCTCCCATCTGGTCCCATCATCCCCATTCCTACCCTAATTCCTTGATACCCAAAGGAAGTGTCATCTTTTGCCCACTCCTCCTCCCCACAGCCAAAGGTGACAAACCAGGGTCCATAACCCATTTTGTTTGGCCTGCCATACTTATTCAAAGTTTCAATTAGCTGCTATCATTAAAAAATCAGATTTCACTTAAGAATCCAGCATTCCAGTTTCTTTTGAAAAGTCAGAAGATTTGGTAACATGAGGTCAACATTTTCACGTAGACAACCACCTGGAGCTGGTATCTGCTGTTCCCTTCTATGGGGCTTGTGCTCTGGTTTCTGAAGTCATAAGCCTCCTAATTGCACTGCCACCTATACCTACCACATGGCTTCTAAACCGGATCTCGCATGAGGCAATCTGGAGGGCAGGACCAAAAGTGAGGCTAATTAGAGGTTGTCCAGTTCAACCCTTCCTACTGCTTGAGGCCCCAGCACGCAAAGGAGGGCAGAGCAGGGCAAGCAGGAAAGTGGAGTGGAGAATCCTAGCTGAAGCCACTTGTCAGCCTTTCGGTGATCACTATTTACTGCCAGCAGCATCCCAGGCATCATTGGTGTCCTGTCCTGGTTCAAACATGCCTCTGAGGCCCAGGCTGGTGCAAATACGGAGCTTGCTGTTTCTTCAGGCCACTTCCATCCTATCAGGGCCAGGCCCCAGCCTGAGCTCTCATCCTGAGCCTCAGCAGCAGTGTGGAAGCAGTGTGAGCTTCCTGTAGTCTACCAGCTCAACCAAAGGTACACCAGGGGGTTGCAGCCTTGTCACAGTCCAGCATGATGTTGAGAACAGTGCAAGGGGCCCCGCCCACAGACAGGGCTGTGCGGGAATCCACACGGTACTTCACAGTGTTCAGGCCTCCCTCCCGGTCCACCTTGAATTGCTCCTGGGAAGGAAAGAAGGAAAGGGCATGTACTGAGGACTCTAGGACTGGTGTTCCCTGACTGCACAGGACCACATCATTCAGATTCCTGGGAACCCCATTAAGAGAACACAGGGCCAGAGATTTAGCTTGGTGATTCCGGCACCTGCCTAGCAAGCACAAGGTCCCTGGTTCGATCCCCAGTAACCACATACAGTAAAAGGCATGGTGACTCATGCCCACCAGCAATCAGTACCACATAACACAATGCTGGGCATGGTGGCTCATGTCTGTAATCCTGGCACTCAGGAGGCAGAGGCAGGAGGATTGCTGAGTTCCAGGCTTACCTGGCTACATAGTGAGCTCAGGGCCATCCTGAATTACAAAGAAAGACTCTGTCTCAAAAAAAAAAAAAAAAACACAAAGCGCACAGAAGTAAAGTCTCTTGCCCAGGGCTGCACCCATGAATAAAGCAGAAGAGCTTTTCATTTGGAAAAAAATATGTATGCCTCTGAGAAAAGAGGCGTCAGCATTGTACATGTGCTAGGATTCTGGCATTACTAGTTATGTTTCCCCAACCCCAGCCTGATAGAGCCTGAGGTGTGGGCTGACCCACAGTGCCCAGACAGCCTGTGGGAGCCAAGAGCACACAGCATGGTACCCAAGCAGAATGCCCACTGACTAAACTGAGCAAGCAGCAGAAAACGGAGCTATGTGGGCCTGAGAAGAACATGGTGAAATGCTCAGGCCCGGTGGCTCCCCACACCACCACCTACCATCCCCAATAAGGAGCCCAGCCAGCACCTGTTTCTGAGCTGCAATACGTTTCTGATCCCTCTTCCGCCAGGCTGGGTCATGCAGGTGGCGAAATGTCTTATAGCCAGTTGTGATTCCCGAGGGGCGGAAAAGCTAAGGAGAGTGAGCAAAGCAGGGGTCAGGCCACCCCTCCTGGAGCCTTGGCTCTTACCACTAGCTTCTCTGGAGTTCCACTGACTGCCAAGAGACCACAAATAGGGATTTATATTCCCAACACGCGGAGGAGGCCGAAAGACTAGTCGGATAACCACTGGTCAGGTTCAGGGCAGGGACTGGAAGAGGGATGGGGAGGATCTCCAAACCTCAGGAACTTCTCACAGAGAGGGAAGACAGCCTCAAGACAGCTACAGTGACTGAGTGGTAGCAGGACCTGGGGTGGTGGGGCCTTACCTGGAGCCCAGCTCCTTTGATGCGCCGGTAGAATTCGTCATCCTCACGGCCCCAGCCCCAGAAGCGGTTAGACATCCCGTTGCACTGACACAGAGACAGGCAGCGTCTGTCATCGCCCCTCCTCCCAGGGTTGCATTCTGGCACCCTAATGCTTAGGAAAAGCCAGCCCAAGCCTGACAGGCTCTCCCTTCCTCCTCTTCCTCTCCAGGCCGTTCTGAGTGAACACCAGGTACTTGCAGGTCCCTCCACCTCTGTGGTATTGGGGGTGGGGAGCAGGTATCAGCCTAAGTTCTCTCTCTTCTAATGGGGCCTGAACTTGTGTGAGATGATTAGTGTCACAGAAATGGCTGACTGAGCAGTGGATCTCTCTGGAGCATGGATGGTGGGCACAAGTGTCAACTGCTACTGATTTCTGTCTTCCCCTCATATTTTATTTCTCCTAAAATGGCTCTGCCATTGTGTCCTCCTGTGTGGATGAGAGCGACAGCTGGGCTCTATGATGACACCTATTTTTAATCTCAGTTCTAAGGATTCATTTACATAGAGCAGGTTTCAGCCATGACTTGAAGAGAACAGAAGCTCAGAGCCTAAGCCACTGAGTTCTTCTCACCCACCCAGGGTTAGGCCAATCAAAAGCCCCTTCAGTTCAGTTCAAGGAGTCCTGTCTGGGCTGTGGGGGAAGAAGTGGCTCCATCTCCCAGCAGACCAAAGCCTAGAAGGATACAGGGTTGCAGCTACAACTTTGCAGATTACACATCTGAAAATAGTTCCTGCCTAACACAGGAAAGGGAAGGCTAAGAGACAGAAAGAGAAATGGTACTCTAGGGACACAGCTGAGATGGGCAAGGTGCACTTGAAGCCAGACTGCCCCACCCCACTTTTCAATTCTGGGATCAGCACATCTCCAGTTCTCTGAAGCCAGCAGTAGGGAGGTTTGTGACACTGCTAGCAGAGCCCTCACTGACTTACTCATTCCTCTTCCTGTCTCAAGTCTCTGACCGCCACTGGGTCCCCTGTTGAGTCCAGGCAGGACTTCATCTGCTGGGCCCCAGTCTGGCTGCTCCATCCTGCCAGTGTGTCCACTCAGAGCAAGACAGGACGAGGGTTGGGGCTCCCTAGCTCTGAGCAGAACAGGTTGGGCTGGGCCTCACCAGCTGGTAGTGCTGCTTGGAGAGAAGAAGGATGCCGCCCACGTAGGTCTTGTAATGGTAGAGTGGGTGCAGCTCTGGGGAGGCCACGTGGAAAGGCCCAGCCTCAGGGAAGCCATAGTCCAGCTCCTCATTGAGAGGAAGTAGGTCCACGTCGTGCATGGCAATGTAGTCTGTGCTATTGCTGCTCTCCAGGAAGCCCACATTGATGAGTGCTGCCCGGTTGAACCTGTGCAGGGTGGATGGGGTAGGACAAGGGCTGAGAGCTTGCTCACTGCCTGGCTGTGCCCAGCTCTGCACAAAAGCCTCTTCTTCACAGCCTGTTCCTGAGGCCTCTGCTGCCTCTAGCTCAGAACTGACTTTGCTGCATTGCACTACGCCTTCCACCCATTCCACAAGTGTTTACTGAGCACCTATTAAAGTGCTAGGGAATGAGGATCCTTGTCTCCCCATGTTCTGCTGTACATGGGGAGTTGCTAGAAATTATTCACAACTGCAATGGGAGAACAAAGCCCTGCTCTTGAGTAGACAAAAAGCAAATAAGAAGTAACAAGGCACAGATATGAGGACTGTGGGAAACTCAAGTAGATGAAGAGGGTGAAACTTGCTGGGGGAGGAACAGATGTTCATTCCCTCTGACAGGGCTGTCAGGGAAGGCCAGGTGACAGAGCAGCACTGGAGTAGAAATCTAAAGGCCTGAAGGAAAGAGCCACATGGAAGCTGAGGGAACATGGCTCTAAGCAGAGGAGAAGGTGACTGCCAAGGCCTGAGGCCAGATGAAATGGTAATGCAGGCAGGAAGAGTGAAGGCGGTGAGTGGGGAGAGGCCAGGGGCTGACCAGGCTGACTATACTGCGGGATGAGGGCACTGAGGCTGGATGGGGTGAGGAGCTGCTGGGGACTTGGAGCAGTGCCTAAGAGTTTAGCAGGTTCATTAGACGAAGTGTTGAGAAGGGATATAAGGGCAGGAGTGGAAGGAAGGACACCAAGCATGAGGCAACAAGTGACAGTGGCCTGACAAGAACTTGTAGATTCCAGATACGTTTTGCTGGTGAACTGGGTGCTATGTGACAGAAAAAGAACAAATGAGGATGAATCCACAGCATTTTTGGCTTGAGCAACTTGAAACACAGAGTTCTCATATCCTAAAATGTGAAAGATGACAGGGAAGAATGTGGGCAATTAGGAATTCAGCTATAGTCGGACTCAGGAGGCTGAAACAGGACAATCACCATGAGTTCAAGACCAGCCTAGGCTATACAGTATGTTCAAGGCCAACCTGAACTATATAGCAAGACCTTACCTCAAAAAAAAAAAAATTCAACTATGGTTATGTAAAGCTCAAGTTGTCCCCAAAACTAGCATATAGAGGGCAATTACAAGTCTAGAGTTCAGAAAAAGATCTAGAATCTGGGCTGGACATACAGACTCAAGAGTCAGCGGACTTTGATACCATGAGACTGGATGAGATGTCCAGGGAAAGACTGCAGCTCAAACAAAGGAGATGCTCAAGCATTACGCCCTGAGGAACACTGATGAGGAGAGGGATGAGGGAGAATCAGCAAAGGATATGGGCAGGCTGGCCAGCAAGAATGAGGAGAGCCTGAGTACCATCCCACAAGTCAGAAGAAGGCCTCGGAAGAAGGAATCTGCTGAGCAGGCATTGCTCTTGGACTGACAGGAGGAAGGCTTGTGATCAAGGAAGCGGAGCTCATTAGAGATCTCAATGTGGGCCATTTTGGTGTCATAATGGAGGTCAATGTCTGAGTAGAATGGTTTCAAGGGGAAATAAGGGAAGTTCTGCTTTATATGGAGAGAAAAAGTGGGGTGACAGTTTTGGGGGATGCAAAATGGGAAAAGATATTTGTCTCTTTTCCTTTTAGAGAAGAGTTGTCAGTACGTGTGTACACAGATGTGAATGCTCCAGAACAGAGGAAACACTAGGGATGCAGGACCAAGGGAGGGCAGACGCTGGAATGCTCCAGTGAGTGGGAGGGAGAGGGGGTTCCTAAGAAAGTGACAGTCATTCCTAGTGACAGGAAGGAGGCTAGGAGGTGAGGGAGGTGGTGGGGACAAAGGAAAGTTCTTTCTATTTGGTTTTGTTTTCCTATATGAGAAGCAAAGGCATTGGCTGGGAAGATAAGGCAGGGATGCAAAGAGATGATGCAGAAGACTGCTGAGGATGGACTGGAGCCAATGGAAGGCTTCTCAAGGACTGGGGACTGTCTTCTTGGGCCAGGGCTCATACTCAGAGATGAATGATGCAGCTGCACCTACTGCGGTTCAGGGGACAAGAGGTTAAGGATGGATGTGAGAGTGATTTTTAATAAGGGACTGTGGACTCTGGGTTGGGAAAGACAAAGTAGGGAGGAGAGTTGGCAGTGAATGCAGGGTGGGGGTATCCACAGACTTGTGGACTGGGTGAGGTACAGGAATCCTTGGAGTCCATCTCCCAGCAGGAAGAAGTTGGATAGAAAGGAGGTAGGGTTTAAAGTGTGAGATGCTTGAATGGCAGTAATTGAGGGGGGCAGTTTGAGATAAGGGCAAGGATGTTAGGGATATAACACTACTGTGGGAAACCCTCCCTTTTCCTAATCCCACTAGCCAATCACTAACAAGTCCTGTCCATACCTCCTTCACATAATCCTTACCCCTTCTACAACACTGGGTGAACCAATATCATCTCTGATGACTGCAGTGACCACCAAGCCAGTGTCGTTGTTTCTCTTGTCCTGGTTTATTCCACATACAGCACCCAGAGTAATCTTTCTAAAATGGGAATTAGATCCTCCCCAAAGATTCCAAATGAGAGGGAATCTCTACCACTTACACCCTCAGGTCCCTATCCCTGGTGGCTTCTCACAGGCCTGGGTCCATTCAGCATTGGGGACAGGTTCTGAGCAGCTTGAGCACGGTGCGGGGGGGCTGAGTCAGGAGTGGAGGAGTAGGCGGTCCCTACCGGAAATGATCCACCTGGTTGAGCACGTAGATGTGATGCTGGATCTTCTTTCTGCTCAGAAAGTGGTGCATGTGGGGCACGAAGACCAGGAGCTCCTCAAAGCGTTCACGGAATGGTACCAACACTGCCAAGCGATGGGGGCCCCAAGATGCATCTTCTTCCCAGTGCTCAGGGGGTAGCTCTGGGAGGCAGGCCTGGAATGGGCCTGGGGTCTCCTGCCCTTGTCCCCTCGCTGCCCTGGCCACATCACCAGAGCAGCTGAGCTGCAGCCAGAGTAGGGAGAAAAAGCCCAATAAGAGACAGGCAACGAAGAGGTGGAAGACGGAGCATTTCCGGGGGAAGCCACCAAGGAGCCACCTGGACCTGGGATAAGAGTAGGGCTGAGTCAGAGGGGAGGACCAACCTGAAGTTCCCTGACAGATCTCATTTCTGGCCTCCCCATGCATAGAACATACATGACTGGTGCACTCCAAGCACCTGGAAATTAATGCAAAAGCAATTTTAATGTCTTTGATCATGCTACTGCCATAATCAGAATACTGCTTACTTGTTTAAGCACAGTTCATGTCATCCCACCTCGGAACACTTTTTGAGTGCTCCAAGCTTGCAAGCTGCCAGAGGTCCCTGATACTCTCTTACTTTTTGTGAGTGAGTCCTCATCTGACCACAAGCAGCTGCTCAAGGGCAGGGACGAGGATCCTTGTCTCTTACACTTGCCTCTCCCCAGGGTAATGCCTAAAGTCCTGAGCCAACAGCAGAGTACCACCTTGGAGAGATGCAACTCACTGACTTACAAACTCACTCTCCTGCAGATTCATCCTGCCAGAAACCTTGACCTTGCCCTGTTTCTCAGGCTGACAAGAAGGGCCCCTATCATAGAGGTTTGTGTTGGCACGAGTCCTAGGTCAAATGACCAATATTAGCCAGATGTGGTGGCTCACGCCTGTAATCCCAGCATTCGGGAGGCAGAGACAGAAGGACTGCTGAGTTCAAGGCTTGCCTGGGCTACACAGTGAGCTCAGGGCCAGCCTGAACTACAAAAGGGAGACCCTGTCTCAAAAAAAAAAAAAAATGACCCATATTCACTCTGGGAAGACCAGACCTGGCCCCAAAGCAAGACCAAAACGCACAACGGTAGTTGACAGGACAAGTTTCAGGCGGTCAGTCCCAGAAGACAAGAGAAACAGACAAGGGAAAAGAAAGTCAAGGGCAGCACCCAAGCTTGTTTCAGGAACCAGACAAATGGATGAATATCTTACACAATGGGGTGACATTGGGAGAGTGCCCTTTAGGTTAGAAGGACAAGAAACAGGTGGAATTCATCTGATTCCTTTGACCTACCTCTGGAATTTGCAGAGGATACAAAGATAGGAACTGAGAAATCTGAGGGAAACTTCCTCTATAATCACTGCAACCCCCCCACACACACACTCTAATCTACAAAGGAGTTCAGTTTACAACCTCTAATGCTCAGAAATTAGCTACCAAGTCTAGTAGACTCTACCTCCAAAGTCCCTCTGTGATCTTCCTTACTCAGCCTGTTCTTCCCTGCTCAGACTCCTTTCATCTTAGCCTGTTTACAAGACAAAAGCCAAACTTCTTAGCCTCACAATTAAATTCCTCTGAAGTACAATCAAATCCCTAGTTGCTCCCAACCACTCAATCTTGTGGGACTAAGTCAGGGCCTCTACACTCACCATACTCTTTCCTACTCCATCCCTCCCTCACACCGGTGACTTCTGACTGACAGGCTCTGCTTTCTTGTATCTACCTGGAAGTCTCCTGCTGAACCAAACTTCAATGTCATGGCCACCATTGCCCACCACCATGTCTTTATGAGGTTCATTCCTTCGTGTTCCCATTGTCTGGTACTTCCCTCTTTATAGTACTTGTGATGTTCCATGATCCTGGTTATTAAACCATGTCAGATTCCTATCTGTGACCTCAGCATAAACCAGACAGCAAAGTTTGCTAAGTGAGTTAAGAAATGGTTAAGCAGTCCAGGCATGCTTTACATAACACACAGAGCCAGACCACTGCCCACCTTTCTCTAGAGACACAACTGCCAACCTGGAAGCCAGAAGTGCTGAAGCCAGATCCAGACCCCACACGCAGCTGAGAGGAGGTCCAGCAGGACACCCTCACGGAGGTTCTCACTTACCCCCCACAGTTCTGCAGTGGTGGTTTCCTCTGGAAAAGAGCAGAGCCCAGTCCTGCATGTGACCTGGGCAGACTGGAACCTCTACAGAGTCTCTCTCTCCCTCTGGGCTCTTTCTGGGAGCAGGGTAGAGACTGTGAAAATGGACATGGAGCAAGCTTCCCCCTTTGGGGGAAGAAGCATTGACCATTATCCAGCAGTATGACATGGACTGGACCTTCCACGCACTTACCCACGCTGTTTTTTCAATCCCAACTGCCCTTTGTGACAAGCCTCATGTCCCCATAGGCACTGTCATTTTACACTCTTAAAATCCTAAACCCCAGGGGCTAGAGATTAGCTCAGTGGTTGTGCAACTGCTTCAAAAGCACAAGGTCTCGAGTTCGATCCCTGGTACCACATACCACAATGCCGAGCATGGTGGCTGCAATCCCAGCACTCAGGAGTCAGAGGCAGGAGGATTGCTGTCAGTTCGAGGCCAGCCTGGGCTACATAGTGAGCTCAGGGCCAGCCTGAACTACAAAGCGAGACCCTGTCTCAAAAATCAAACAAACAAAAACAACAACCCTAAAGCAACTGAACTTGGCCCAAGTCCCAATTCTTCTAGACACTGATCCCTAAGAACAACTGCTTCTGGTGGCCAGGTCCAGAACTGCAGTCCCAGCTGTTCCCAGAACAGACCACTCCTGCTCTGAGGGGCAATCTCCACGAGGCTTTGTCTGCATGGATCCTCCTCGCACAAAGTTAATGAGGTGGAGACAAATCCAGAACCAGTAGTTATTACACCAGCCTGCACTTATTGTATGGATCTCCATATTTTATGGCAAGAGTACAGAAGGGACATCAAGGAAATTTTATGGGAAGTTATGTAAAAGGATTAGGAAATAAAAATGTTTCTCCATTTCCATTTCTTTCTTCTCTTAAACATCACTGGTAAAAGGTTTGAATATTCAATTCCTCTGTCTAGCACTTCAAAAGTAACTGGAATATAACTACTACTTTCTCTGTGCCAGGCACAGTGCCACAGTTTTATGTACACAATCTTTCATTCTCATACAGCCCTGAAGATATTAAGATCTCCATCTCAAAAATGTGAGCCTTGCCGGGCATGGTGGCTCATGCCTGTACAGCACTTGGGAGGCAAAGACAGGAGGATTGCTGAGTTCAAGGCTTGCCCGGGCTACATAGGGAGCTGAGGGCCAGCCTGAACTACAAAACAAGACCCTGTCTCAAAAAAAAAATGTGAGGCTGGGGGCTGGAGATTTAGCTCAGTGGTTCCACCACCTGCCTGGCAAGCACAAGGTCCTGAGTTTGATCCCGGTAACCACATACAATGCTAGGCGTGGTGACACACCCACCAGCAATCAATACCACATACCACAGTGCTGGGCGTGGCGGCTCACGCCTATAATCCCCGCACTCGGGAGGCAGAGACAGGAGGATTGTTGAGTTCGAGGCTTACCTGGGCTACATAGTGAGCTCAGGGCCAGCCTGAACTACAAAGTGAGACCCTGTCTCAAAAAAAACGTGAGGCTGAAGTCAGAAAGAGTAAATTATCTGTTTCTGGTTATCTATTAAATAGGATTCCTACCGAGAGCTGATATGCGAGACTGATTTCTCTGTATTCCTCTCATTTTAACTTCAAGTCTGAAGAACCCCCAAAGTTGTAAGAATTGGGCCTAATAAATTCCAGAATCTTACAGCACCTAACAAACAAGAAAAAGAAAAAGAGATGTCGCTCACTGGGTGAGACTGACAATCATGTTTACTAGGGAAGAAACACTTGGGAGTACATCTCAACCCCACGTATGGGTGTCCCCTAAATTTAGGCAGCCAAGTCACCTCACCCATTCTGCTTTAACAGGGAACGTCGTTAGCTAAAGTTGGGCTAAACCCACACCTAACATATTGAGCAGGCCCCATGCAAAGACAGCTGGACAGGAAACCAATGAATACGCATGAAAGAAGTGTGTAGTACAAGCCAAGCAGTGGCCAACCAGACAGAGCACGCTGAGCTTCTGTCTGGTATGTTCTTCTCGGCCAGCAGGAAGTTTCTGAGAAGCAGAAAGGAGAGAAGGTTGGGTTTGAGGCTGTGTAGATGTGCTGGGGAAGAGAGGACCAGGAAACGGAATAAACCAGAACACCGACAGATAGCCACTACAACAGGCCAACAAAGTCGTCAGAGACCCACAAGAAGCCAGGCAAGCCTCACGCCCCCACCCCATAAAAGAAACAGAACGTACGTGTGTGCGTGTGTGTGTGTGTGTGTGTGTGTGTGTGTGTGTGTGTGTGTGTGTGTGTGTCAGAGTGAGGAAGAGAGATGAGAGCGCCGCCGGTGACCCACTGAGACCCAGATTGAGGGACCCGCAGAGACGCGGACGCCCGACCGCAGGGCGGCCCGGGACGGAGCGGCGCCGGGAGGACACGTCCGCGCCGGCCGCCGCCGCTCACCTGCCGTCCTCCCAGGGCAGCTGCGCCTCTTACCTCCGGGAGGGGAACATCGTGGGGGGAGGCGGTGGCGCATAGGGCTCGAGCTCTCCGCCCGGCCCGCCGGGCCTCCCGGGCCTACGCGGCGCCTCCGCCTCCCGCCCCGCCCAGACCGTCCGCCCCGCCCCTCGGTCCGCCAAGTCCGTCGCTCCGGCTGGGCCGTCCGCTCCCCGGAGCCGCCTCCAAGGTTCTGCCTGGACAGGAACGAGAGGGCGCGTCCACCGCTCCGCTGATTTCTGCCTGCTCCCGCGACCCACTGGGTATCTCGAAAAACAATCCCTAGAGGCCAAAAACCACCCAACAAGTCACCAGACGGGCCTGGACTCATACTTGAGACTTCTGGATTCCTTTTCCAGAGAAAGGCAGCGCGGAGCGGCACGCTCGAACGCGCAGGTGGTGGGTGCATTCTTCCACCACCTAAGCCCAGTTTAGGACTCGGTATCGGGTTTTGCTGAGTCCCCGGGTAGCTGTTAGGAACCAGGTTCTGGGTTTGAAAGCTCGCTCTGCCAATTCTACTGGGAACATACCGTAATCTCTGTAACTGTTTCCTCACTAGGTATGAAAGCGGTTCCTATTCTGTAGGGTCATTGATGAGGATTAAAGGAAAAATGCAGACCTACGTGACGTAGTGCTGGGCACACAGCCAATGCTATAAAAATGATAGTTATCATCCAGGAAAGGGGTAGAGTTTAATAGAGTTGAGGTGAGGAAAAGGCAAAAATAGACAACCGAGTTCCCTGTCTGGCCCCAGCAATTTCATTCTCCCCAACCCCCAACCCTCCTAAAAGAAAAAGAGGGCAGCAGATTTGAGGTACAGGGGTTGAACCAGGGGCCTTTTCATTCAGCTACATCCCAGCTCTTATTTCCATTTGAGACAGGCTTCTGCTAAGTCACTATCATAAATCGGTCAGGCTGGAATTTAGGATCTTCCTACCTCAGGCTCCCAGAGTGCTGGAATTATAGGCATGTGAACCTCTGCTCTTTCAGGCAAACTAAGTTTCCTACTAAATATCTAATATTTAGTAAATCCTTCACTATATCATCATTCTAAATTCTTAACTCTCATTTGGTCCTTATGAATAGGTACTTATTATCCCCACTTTTAAAGATGAGATAACTGAGGAGGTGAACCAAGTAGCTCCGTTGCACAATCTATCCCATCTATCTCCCACCCTGGATAATCTATACTTTATTGGTACTTTTTTTTTTTTTGAGACAGGGTCTCGCTTTGTAGTTCAGGCTGGCTCTGAGCTCACTATATAGCCCAGGCAAGCCTTGAACTCAGCAATTCTGTCTCTGCCTCCCGAGTGCTGGGATTACAGGCGTGAGCCACTATGCCCGGCTGGGTAATCTATATCTTAATCACTGCTCTACAGAGGACTCCTCTATGAGTAGAAAATTAATCATTCTCAGCACCCTTTGCCTCCTAAACCTCCAAAGCGTAACCCACCCTTTCCCCACCTTGTGACTATCCCAGGACACTCCACCCCACACCAGAACCCCAGGTAGCCTGGCCTACCTGGCCAACAGGGAAGGCAACGTTTTTGGAAGAAGCAGGGCTATGGAGCTGTTACCCGGAGAACCCAGGCCCACCTGAAGAGCCACTCAGCTAATGGCTACATCAGACTTAAATCCTGCTGTCAGATTTCACCATCTCAAAAAACTAAATTTCACATGAAAATTCAAATAAACTCATTTTAAGATGTGGCATCCTTTTGTAAGCTGATCATAAGTACCCTTAATATGATGGGACAAGAATGGCATGTCATCTTTGTGGTCTTCCTTTCAAAAACCTGTACCTATTCATACAACACATTCAATAAATTCCTGATGAAGGGAATGCTACAAAACACCTCACCTCTCCTCAACATTGTTTAGGAAACATCAAAAAAACAAAGTCTAAGAAACTACCACAGCCATCAGGAGCCTAAAGAGACACATAATTAATAGGGAGGGGGAACCCTGGAACATAAAAAAGACATTAAAGACTAAGGAATCTGCACGAAGTATGTGCTTTTAGTTAAAAACAATGTATCATGTTTGGAGGGGGGCATGGTGGTACACACCTGTAATTCCAGTGCTCAAAAGGCTGGGGCAAGTGGACTGTAAATTCAAGGCTATCCTGAGCTAGCTAACAAGACCTGTCTCAAAAAAAAAAATGTGGATTAGAACAGGTATAATGTTAACTAGTAATACAACTTATGAAGAGGATATGGAAAAAAGAAAATATTCATATGTTTCTGGAGGGATTGTGAAGGAGTAAAGCCACTTTGGAAAACAGTTTGATGTTTCTTAAAAGATCATATGCAAATTCACTATATCATCCAACACTCCTTTAAGGAATCTGAGGAAACAACAGCATTATTCACAGTGCCAGAATTTGGAAAAAAAAAAAATGTATCATGGGCCAGAGATTTAGCTCAGTGGTTCCAGTGCCTGTCTTGCAAGCTCAGGGTCCCTGGTTCAATCCCTGACAACCACACACAATACTGGGCATGGTGGCTCACGCCCACTGGCAATCAGTATCACATACCACAAATGCCGGGCTTGGTGGCTCCAGCCTGTAATCCCAGCATTTGGGAGACAGAGGTAGGAGGATTGCTGAGTTCAAGGCTTGCCTGAGGTACATAGTGAGCACAGGGCCTGCCTGAACTACAAAGCGAGACCCTATCTCAAAAAAAAAAAAAGTATCATGGACTGAAGTAAAGCTCAGTGAGGGAATGCTCGCCTAGCATGCCCAGCACCATAAATAGAGGGTGTAACTACACATTTTCATCAATGTACTATTCCAGCACATTAACAAGGAAAACTATGTTCACAACTTTTTTGCAATTATGTTTTTTGTTTTTTTTTTTTTTTTGAGACAGGGTCTCGCTTTGTATTTCAGGCTGGCCCTGAGCTCACTATGTAGCCCACGCAAGCCTTGAACTCAGCAATCTTCCTGTCTCTGCCTCCCAAGTGCTGGGATTACAGGTGTGAGCCACCATGCCCGGCTTTTTTTTTTTTTTTTGAGACAGTCTCGCTTTGTAGTTCAGGCCAGCCTTAAGCTCACTACGTAGCCCAGGGAAGTCTCAAACTCACAACAATCCTTCTGCCTCTGCCTCCCGAGTACTAGGCTTACAGGCATGAGCCACTATGCCCAGCGAGCCTATTCTTTTAAAAACTTACATTTTAAACTGGAAGAACAGGTGGCAACACAATTACATCCTAGCTGGTTAAACAGCCCCAAATTTGTGTCCTTTTTCAGCCTTTCTTGCACACTGCAGGATTCACCTTCTTCCAATTATCTTCAGGTGGCTCTTATACTGACAGTTGAAGGTGGGTGATGTCCAGCTCTCCTACTGGGTGCTCATGGTGGACTCCGATGGTCCCACCTGCTGTAATGCTCCAGGGCAGAACTACACCAGGATCTTCATCTACAAGGATTACTGCCAGTATGTGCCCTGCCCTATGGGAACTTCATCTACATAACTGACAGCATCTACCCTGCCTTCCACATGCTGGGATTGCAGGTGTGAAAGCTTGGTACCAAATAAAAGTTTGGGTATTTTGTGTTTTGCTACCTAGAGTAGCCTGGATCAGGCCCAAGCTCAGCTTCTTCTCTAAACCTCGTTTCTGCCTATTTATTGGTAGTTTCACCTTGTACTGTCAAGACTCACAGAAGACTAGAACTTAGTGCCAAGGTTCTTATTATGTCCCCTTTCCATTTTCCACACCTAAGGCTTTTCTAACTTCAATCTTCCTTCCAACCTCTTCAAACCATCCTCTCCAACTGAATCAGAATGTTCACCCATCTCCCTACCATTTGCCTCTGCTTTTTCTAACCACTTCCATCCCACCATCTCCTTTCCTCAGAATCCTTAGAGCTGAGACTACAGCTTAGTGACAGAGCATAACACTGAACATGCCTGAGACCCTGGTACTTTCCCCAGTACCGGAAAAAAAAAAAAGAAAACACCCTTTCTTCTTTGTAGTCCTAGCCCTAATCAGTCCTAGCCCTAATAAGACCCCCAGGGACTCTCCTTTCACACTAACAGCATCCCCACCCCCCACTCAATACTTTGCCTTATCAGGCACAAGGGCGCTTGTGTGTGTGTCTGTGTGTGTATTTACATATGTGGTACTGAGGATTCAACCCAGAGCTTTCACTCTGAGCTACATATCCAGTCTTCTTTTTTTAAATTTTAAAACACAGTCTCACTAAATTGTCACTCAATTGTCCAGGCTCCCAGTGCTGGGATTATAGGCGTACACCACCTTATCTGGCTACTAGGCACTTCCTTGTACCACCTACAATTCTGCTCACCTATTCTGGAAAGGGAAGGCATTTCACAATAGAGTTGGTACAGAGGAAATGATGGAATTCAATCTTACAGTTTGCTGGCTAGATGGTCTTGGATAAACCTACTACCCCCGCAGGAAGACAAAGGGAGGACGGAAAGAATAAAGTTCTTGAGTGGGGGTTCACTTTGGAATAGAAAGAGCTTTGCCCAGTAGAAGAACTGACATCCTTTTAAGTGTCATGCCTGCTGAGATGAACTTTACACTGGACAAGAAATCGATGTTCTTTTTAATTGGGAAACCAATGTAACAAACTTAGATTCACTGAAAATGAAATCAGTAACTAAGACTCTGTAGGCCCATCCCCAACCAGCACCAAGGCCTTTACCTCGCCCTCACACCTGTTCCTCAGGCCCCAGAAAGGACAACCACGTGAAGAAGCCAGGATCCACCTCCAGGCCGCCTTCCCACACTGCAACCCTATCCACACAACCACTCACCGACACACGCACCCTAAATGAGCAAACTGGGTTTAGGCTAACGGAGAGACAGCCAGTTTCCTCGGGTATCAAGAAGTCACAGCCACACCCCCACCTGCTCAAAATCCCAAATTAACAAAGACAGAAAGAAGATTGGCTTGCCCACCCACTCCCTTCCCTCCCCCCATCCATCCCAGACAGCAGCCTCACATCCCTGATCAGTAACACTGTGATCCTAAGGTACCAATGGGGCTATCAGGGGCTTCACCAGATACCTCATGATTACTGCAAGAGGTTCAGAGGCCAGGGGGAGGGGACAGGCACTTTGTCCCACCACCTGTTCAATGTTAGCCAGCCACACTGCTGCTCTCAGCTTGTGCCTGGGGATTCTTACAGTCCCTCTACCCTCCAGAACAGCTATTGGTGGACTGAGAATCAGTCCTGCTGCCAAAGAATCAGTTCCAGGAGGTTCTTTGTCCCCTGGCCTGGGGTACAAGATGGAGCATGGCACTGGAAAGGCTACACAAGCTTCTTGGCTTCAAAGAAGCTCTTAAGATGCCTCATCTGCCAAACACCGATGGCCACAAGGATGAGAGTCTGCAGAATGGACCACCACAACACCCGCTGGTTGGTACTCTCACTGGTCTGCCGGAAGCGCTCCTCTCGCCACTGTGGGAAAGAACAAAAGGTAAGTCTGAGCTGGCTGGGCTGCTACAACTGCTGGGTTTGGGGACTAGAGGATGCTCAAGGGAACTCTGACAAGGTTCTAGCCAACTGTCTGCAAAGAATCACTACCTAGGAACTGTATTCACCCTCAACAGCCAGATCACTTCAAGCAACGGAATCATTTCTCTTA
The DNA here is from genome assembly GCA_004025085.1 of Thryonomys swinderianus. NCBI lineage: Eukaryota > Metazoa > Chordata > Mammalia > Rodentia > Thryonomyidae > Thryonomys > Thryonomys swinderianus. Next base: position 48,073 of record PVIC010006316.1, read on the forward strand.
AAGTCAATTTCCTCATCTTTCAGGTATAGTTTCCCTGGTGCTTAGCTCAGGGAGAGATAAGATAGTGGTGGTATCATCCCATGTGACAGAGCTATCCTGGACTACTCAGTATTAGACTTGTTCTAAGCTCTCTGTCCAGTTCTCTTAAATCGCAATTTGAAGATCATGGGTATAGGATGCAAACTGGTGGCCTAGAGACTGGTTCTGGCCTTGTGTCTTTTGTTTGACCACACATAGTGTTCTGCAAACATTTAAAACTCAGGAAAATTTCACACAAATACCTAGGCCTCTAGCTCTTCCTGAAAAAAAAAAAAAGGAAGATCTGAAAATGCAGGGTTGGCACTTCTGTAAGGAAGTCTCCTGCTAATACTAAACAATAGCTGTCCCAACTTAGATAGATTACTCCTGGACTACATATTCCATATAGTCACAGGTTCATTTATGATACTTGTATTGTCTCATTTCTGGTCACAAATTAGTTTGAGACTTTGGGTCCTGGGAGCATCTAGAGCCACTGAACACTCAAGGTATTCATTATCACTTCCTATGCTATTATTCTCTGTGTAATTGTAATTTAATGAGTTTGTGTCCTCGATTACCACATGGACTTAGTAACACCCACCCCACCTTTAGATCTGCAGTGTGCAATAGCTAAGTCCTTTGGGCCTGTCATAACGAATCTGCCACACAATACCTGGTTGAGCCAGGGGACCACTTACAGAAAAGCCTACTAATCCTGGTCTCAGTACTCACCCTCTGGTAGTTCTGCTCTTTCTGGATCTGTTCTACTTGTTCCACTAGCTGTCGCACTCGTAGCTGCAGCTCACTTAGCTTGTCTTTGGCAGCAATTTCTGCATAGTCATTGGCATGTTCACCCACCTGGATGTCAAGATGAACTCTCTGGGGACAGACAAGGAAGATAGGAAGAATCAGGCATCCCTGCTCCATCCTCTTGACAGAGGCTAATAGCTGACACCCCCTACACACACACATTTTCTTTTATTTGTTCATTTAGCCAATAGACTGAAACCTTCTCAGTGTCTAGTCCTATGGAACTCTGGGTTCCCAAGCCCCAACAATAAGCCTGGGCTGATTCTGACTAAAGCATATATAGCCTGTTCTCTGTATTTGTGGGTTCCATATCTACAGTCTACCAATTACAAATCAAAAGAATTTAAAAAGAAAAAAAACAAAAACACTGTCTGTACTGAGCATGTACACTCTTCCAGCAGTTATCCTCTAACCAATAAATACCAACAATTTACACAGCATTTACAATGCAACAGACTTTCTAAGAAATCTACAAATGACTTAAAAGTATACAGAATATGGATAAATTGAAGCAAAACGGTATACCATTTCATTTAAGAACTTAAGCATCTACTGATTTGGTGGCGGGGGGGGGGGGGGGGTTCTGGGACCAGTTCTACAAAAATGACTACACAAAGAGCTTAGACACTGTACCCCGGATGTTCACTGAAAACCTGGTATGCTTGGGAGACACAAAATCCAACATACTTTTCTCACAATCATAGTACCAAAAGTCCTGACCAGGCCATAGAGGCTGAAAGCTTCTGGTTTTACATGGGTCTTCTTACCAGCATGCCTCCAGCAAAGAGGGAGAACTTGGTGGAATTGGAGTGAAGGCAGATCTGGTGCTCGCCAGGTGTATGAGACGTGAAAGTGAACCTGCCTTCAGAACCATACTGCCGGGCCAAAATGACCTAGAGAAAGTAGAAGTGTTAGCATTACAGCAGAGATGAGGCTAAAGCAAATGGTGTTTAAGGTTCTGAGCACTAAGAAGTTCACAGAAATAGCCTTAAGCAACTCATAACTCAAAGATCCAAAGCTGCTCAGCAAATGCTTGCTGAGAATTACTTCGGGCAGGAGTGAAGTCTGACATCAGGCTGCTAGTGACTACTCTTGGGAACGATTTCCTTTATGGCCTGTACCAACTCTTTCATTTTGTGACTGAAAGTGGCAGCTAAGTATTGTTTTTCATTTTAATATCTCTGCCAGAATTAAAAGTTGTTCATTCTTTCTGAAAAGTGTTTTTTGAAATCCTATCTAGATGCTCAACCTTAAAGCTGAGATAGCACTCTGATTTCTATTACCGCAATCCACCCATCACCTCCTAATACAAATGAATGTTCATTTCATAAGCCAGCAAAATGGCTAAGGGAAGGTAACTGACTTAGCCGAATCATGCAAAAGTCAGTAGGAGAATCAGAGCAGCAACTAGCATTCCAGCAGCCCAAGTTTGGCCTGCAGTGAAAACCCAGAATCTTCCCACATCTACTGGCGTTCTCACTTCAGCAGATGCGGAAACTAAAACAGGAAGTAACAGAGCCTGCTGAGTGGCAGGCTTGGCGAGGGTATGGGACTGGCTCACCTTATCCTCTGGGTCCTTCACCTCTACGAACATGCCAAGCCCGGGGGTGGCCGGCTGATACTCCTCGCGCTGCTTATCATACAGCTGCGTCCTGTAATTTCCTGGAAACAAGCGAGGAGAAATCAGATCAGCACAACGTGATGTGGTGTTGGGTCCGCACCTAGCAGGGCAAAGCAAGGCCCGAACTTCCTAGCTTTAGAAAGCTGAAAATCCCGCACTCACTGCCCCCCAAACACGGTCCTGTGCCAAACTCTTCTTTCACCCCCGCACCTATCACCATGGTCTCGTCTGGAATCTCTTCAATAAAGCACTTTTTCTCTGTTTCCCCAATGTGGAAGTAGAGCGCGCTCCCGCGGGCTGCAAACCACAAAAGCAGCAGAAAGGCCCGCATTGCTTTAGCCAGCCCTCCTTCGGGTCGCCTACAGACAAGCCACGCTCCTTGCTCGGCAGCCATCTTGCCCCACCTGCCCGCGCAGACGCAGCGGCTAAGCCACGTAGCCCTGCCGCCGCCGCGGTGCTTGTTGGAACCGCGAGTTCGGCAGGGTGGACTACAAGTCCCGTGATGCCCGGTAGCCGCGTCGCGGCGGTACCTTATTGGGACGTGGCTGCTACCTGGCACGGAACTGGGGCCCCAAAATGGAAAATTTCTTTCCTTTGATTCTCTCAAGCAGATAGGTGCCTCGTGGAGACTGTCAGTTTTTTGCCGATAGCGAAAGTGAGGCAGATTAAAGCAGAGCAGAGGCAGTGTTCAAATCTACCACCCCTGACATTTCGCAGCACAGTATGATACTTTGTTGTTTTTTACTTAACTTGCTAATAATAATAACACAATGCACTGATTTATTCTCGAAAAAATTAAAAGTAAAAAAGCCTACCTTTTACCACTTATTTGTCCCCAAATCCCATCTACTCTTTAATTTGGTCAATATCCTTCCACCCATCCCCACCACCACCACCACCACCACCACCATCACCGTTACCGAAACACACACGCACTTTACTGGTGAATCCTTCCGGACCAGGTTACGATGCCGCAGTGGCTGGTGGGTAAAAAGATTTTGGTGAGGATCTTGGGCAAAGCGGCCCACATTTGGAGAGTTTTTGCATTTGCTTTGAGGTCAGCAGACGTGTTGGTCTGCCTAGCCTCTGGATTTTATCCAAATGTTACTGTGGTTTTGGAAGCTCTTATAATTGGTGGTTTATGATTTTTGGGGGGTTTGTTTGTTTTTGGAGACAGGGTCTCACTTTGTAGTTCAGGCTGGCCCTGAGCTCACTATGTAGACCAGGCAAGCCTGGAACTCAGCGATCCTCCTGCCTCTGCCTTCCAAGTGCTGGAATTACAGGTGTGAGCCACACCACGCCTGGCATTATGGTGTGTGGTACTGATTGCTGGTGGGCGTGAGTCATCACACCTAGTATTGTTATATGTGATTATTGGGGATCGAACAAGGGACCTTGTGCTTGCTAGGCAGGCACTGGAACCACTGAGCTGAATCTCCAGCCTTGTGCTTGTTTCGGCAGCACATATACTAAAATTGAATCTCCAGCCTTGGTTTAGGGTTTTGATTACCCCAATTTCCTACCTTCCATTTTAGGAGATGTAAGTTTTCTCTTTACTTTTGGTTCTCTGTTGTTTTCATTTGGAAAGAAGGTCACTCCTAGAAATGAGTTTCCCTTCCATGGAAGGTGGTGGGTTTTGTTGGGTGGGTGGCGGTTTGAACTGGGGATTGAACTCAGGATCTTGCCCTTGCCAGACAGGTGCTGTGCAGCTGAGCTGAATCCCCAGAGCCCAGTGGGAAGTTTTTACTGTTTTTCTTAACAGTAACGATATTCTGTAGTGTGGATGTACTTTAACTTTTTGTCTGATGATAGATGATAAAGATTTCTTTCCTTCTAATTGTTCTTATAAATAATGCTGTAATGGTCTTGGTGGTACACACCGGTAATCCCAGGATTTGGAAGGCAGGAGGATCACCACTATTTGAACTACATAGTGAAACCTTATCTCAAAACAAAACAACAACAATGACCCACCAAAGTAGTAATAACAATAATGCAATAAAATCCTCATATATTTACAATTTAGTGGGTCATGTCTCAAAATAGAAAATTTAAAAAAGGCCAGGTGTTGTGGCTCACGCCTGTAATTCCAGTACTGTAGAGGTAGGCGTAGGAGGATTCCCATGAGTTCAGGGCTAGCCTGTGCTACATAATGAGTTCAGGGTCAGCAAGACCCTGTCTCAAAAAAACTGAAATAAACCAGGCATGGTGGCTCACACCTGTAATCCCAGCACTCGGGAAGTAGAGGCAGGAGGACTGCTGAGTTCAAGGTTTGCCTGTGCTACATAGCCCAGGCCCAGCCTGAACTACAAAGTGAGACCCTGTCTCAAAAAACAGCAAAGTTGGGCCAGAGATTTAGCTCAGTGGTTCTGATGCCTGCTTAGCAAGCGCAGGGTCTCCGTGCAGGCTGAGCTCCAATTTTCAATCTTTCTGCTTCATCCTCCCAGGGTACTGGGATTATAGGCATGGGCCATATGGTTTCATTTGTATAAATTAAAGGGTAGATATATTTATACTGATGTATTTGTATATAAGAAATTATTTCTGTATTTATATAAAACAAGTAACTGCCTATGCAAAAAAGGAATAGGGATATAGGGATCTGTGGCAGGAAAGAAACTTATTTTTAAAATTTTGTATTGAGAGCCAGGCGTTGTGGCTTACATCTGTAATTCCAGTACTTGGGAAGCAGAGGCAGGAGGATTGCTGTGGGTTTGAGGCTTCCTTGGGCTACATAGTGAGTTCAGGGTCATCCTGTCCCAAAAAACTAAAAAACAAAACAAGAAAACTTTTTTATTAAAATATACTGAAAATGTGTGAATTAAACAATTATATTTTGACAAATTTTCACAAACTGAGTACATCTTCATAACCAACACCAGGTGTCATAAGTTTAATACAGTCAGTCACATTCTCAGGGTCTATTTTTAGGTCTAACATAAGTTATTTGAAACCCAGTTGTACACTATCACCTTTGGCCTAGTTAAAGTATCCCTTCCATGTGGGTTATTTGTGAGACAGCCTGATTATTCCTCATCCTCTGACCCAAACCCAAAACTATACCATGATAAAACCTAATGGTCAACCCCAGTTATGTAAATAAATTTTCTTCTTTGTGTGGATTTTCTTTAAATTAGTTAATCCATAGCTCTGAGGGACAGCCTGGAGGATAACACTCACAGACTTTACACAAAGCTTCCTTCTCTGGCCCTTCCCCACTGCTTGAACACTCTGCTATTTCTGAACTTACTGCCAGTCCTTCTGGGAACCCCTTTTCTCTCGTGTCTCATTGAGTGTACACTACTGCTGTGTATTGCTGGTTGCCTGTGTTTCACCTGACCATCACACTCCAGTCTAACTCTCCTCCCATTGATGCTCTCTTCTGAATAGTGGCTGTGTTGGGAGGAAAACACAAGAGAGGGCTATGGATTTAGCTCAGTGTGGTGCTGCACTGTAAGCATAAGGTTGTGAGTTCGATCCACGGTACCACAAAAAAAAAAGAAAAAAGAACACAAGGCACTGGTCGAACAAGAATCACAAAGATCCCTGCCAATACAAACAAGAAACACATGGGCGTAAACCCATTTGCCTAAATTTTCTAAAAAATCCTGTAAAATTTACACTATAAACAGTTCTCCTGGAACCCCATCAAGCAAGGTTAGAACTTAAAGCCACTCTTCAGAGTGCAACTTCAAGGCCCAGTTAGAGGAAAGTATATTACCAGATCAAAAGACGTTTGGGGGCCAGAGATTTAGCCCAGTGGTTCTGGCGCCTGCCTCGCAAGCGCAAGGTCCTGAGTTTGATCCCAGAAACCACATAGAATGCTGGGTGTGATGACTCATGCCCACCAGTAATCAATGCCACATACCACAGAGCCAGGCATGGTGGCTCACACCTGTAATCCCAGCACTCAGGAGGCAGAGGCAGGAGGATTGCTGAGTTCCAGGCTTGCCTGGGCTACATAGTGAGCTCAGGGCCAGCCTGAACTACAAAGCGAGAC
>PVIC010006317.1:0-14800 GCA_004025085.1 Thryonomys swinderianus
AGAGACAGAGGGATGCTGGCTGACAAGGTAGCCAGGACTTTTGTCTTGCAACCATGCCTTTGGGGCCAACTCATGCCATGGGTCCCCTCATGATGTTCTTCCTGTGGCCTTGCCTGTCATGGTCCTCTGGCACTGGGAATTTATATTTTTCCTTTTGACAGAAATGAGTAAGAGTGAGGGGTTTGCTTACACCTATTCCTTCCATCAAGGATTTTTTGTTTCACATCTACCACAATTCAGTTAGGCTCACACTCTTCCTTACTTTCCTAGAACCTTGAGGGACTGAAAATCCTCATGTCTGAGGCACTGTGTGAAACCAGGGCAGGGCTTGGCCAGATGCCAACTATGTGCCAAACCCAGGCTATCACTGGCTCTATAAATAGAAGTGTTTGGGAACATAGTGGTGCTCATTAATTTCATATTAAGGTTGCTTTTGCTCTACAGCAGCGGCAGCAAGTAGACGGTACTGAGAGTAAATGTACCACAAAGCTGAAAATATTTACTGTCTGCCACTTCAGAGAAAAACTCTGTTAACTTTTGGACTAGGGAATGGTCTCCCTTATTAATGCCTCTATTTATGTATTAATAATATTGCAAAAAGCAAGATTCTGTTTACACTTTTCGATATAATATAGATAAGACCCTTTTATGGTTCCAGCCTTTATTTAATCGATTTTAAAGCTTTTTGTGACCTTTCCATCCATGTAATCGCCCACTTCTCTCAACGCCCATAGTGTACAGCCTCACAGAGCACTTTGTCTCCCACAGTGCGATGTCTCGCCTGGTGCTTTATCTCCCATAGCAATCAGCGTTTTGACCTTGGGTGTGAATCATGCGTGTGTGTGTGTGTGTGTGTGTGTGTGTGTGTGTGTGGTGAATTGGGTCTGCTAGGATGGAGCTCTGCAAAGAAAACTGTATTTTGAGCATGGCAGCCTTGCTAGATGGTGAGTGGCATAACAGGAAGCCTGCTTGCTGCCTCTTCTGCTGACGTGGAGACTGGCCCACCGCTTGGCAAAGGGTGGACAGTTTGTAACACATGGATGAATCCAAGTTCAGCTTTTCTACTAATAAAGATTTGCCCTGTTGAATTACTCGGTACAATTCACACACACAACACCCCTCATCTTCACTGGTTCATGTTGCTGAGAGTTCCTAATAAGAACTTGATGATAGGTGTGTGTGCACCTGCTTTATTATAGCCTGGGTACTGCAGTTACTAAGTAACTTTGAACAAGATACCAAATAGGACCTTTAATTCGTTGCTCATCTCTCAAAAATGCTGTTAATCTAATCATTACCACTTTCCAGGCCAGTAGCCAGAAGCAGATGAGGAATCACAGCCTTGGGCATCCTTAGTGGTCAGTAGAGCGTGCTTGTGTTGCCAAAATTTAGGACTTCACCCACAAACTCTGCTTGACACCTTCTTGAACAGCACTGACAGCAGCCTCTGGGGTGTAAAACCTTGGTTCTTTGCTAAGGGTCTGCCTCTCTGGATTGGAGGGACTACCTGTTGAGTCCCTCCCCTCACAGCGCAGATCATTGCAGTCTGTCACGGTTCTGAAGCTGGGTCTCTGACTCATTCTTGCTATTTCCTTCCTATCTCCCATCAGCAGGTCCTCCAAATTTTAGGCCTCATCTGCCCGTTCCTCTCTCAGTTTCTCAATCATCTGTTTACCTATTTTCTTTTCCCTGATCTGATAGAAAGGACTTTAACTCCTTTCTGTGAAGGCCAGAACTTCTAAACTCACAGGCAATGTCTTTTCAATAACTACTAATGATTTTCCAGGACAATTGTTATTAGGTTCCTGAGCTCTAGTCTTTAGAATCGTTACAAATGTGGCCTCTAATTTAATCACATGTCCTGGAGTTTTTCGCAGTGTTCCAGGCTTGGGGCCCCTGGGCTGAATCAGTGCCTCTGAAGCCCAAACTCTCCTGTGCCTCTTCACTTTGCCCATTCTGCCCTGCTGATGCCCACCTCTGCCTGTCACCCCAGGTGCCAGCTTGATTTTTACTGTTGGAAACCTTGGCAGAGTCACTCTTTTCATGCTTATTCCTGGCCTTGGAGTCCTGTTTTCCTCCTTATTTGCATGATAATTTTTAGTCACATGTACATGTATATCATTCACATGTCACTTGAGGATTGCGGTGCATTCTGAGTAATGCTTCCTTAGGCTGTTGTATCATGGGGGAGCCCCATAAAGCATGTGCACAGAAACCTAGATGGAATAGCCTTTTTCACACCTTGGCTATGTGCTCTCTGTCCTTGTGCATGGAGCCTGTGTAAGTGAGTTGCATTTTTACCTGTCCCCAGCATGTTTTCCTCTGGTAACAAGTGTCTGGCTGAAATTCTAACCTATATATTGCAATACAGCTTTTCTAAGAAATTTGTAACTATGTCAGTGACCTGAAGAAAATGAATAGAAATCTTTCCATGACTTTTACCCTAAGAAGGTGAGTCCCTCCCAAGATAGTGCTTTTGGCAAATTTTATAACAAGGCACAATAAATATATTGTCTTGCTTCTTCACTCAGCATTTTAATTTTCAAAGGTCCTAGAGAATATTCTCTGAGGTTTAGTGTGCAGCATGTGTAGTTAGTATACATGGTAACTTCCCAGTTTCAATTTCTGAGAAACACTGTAGATTATTTTGGAGTAATCTCACAATATGTTCTATGTAAGCTTAAATATAAAGAGGCTGATTTTAAATATTAGAAATAATCTTAGGTAATGTTCTACTATCATTGTATATTGGAGATATATAGGTTTGGATCCTAACTGGAATTAGGAACCACTTTCACAAGCTTACATTTTTCTAGATTTCATGAATACTTTTGTGATGTTGTTTTCCCACTTTAGAATTGAGCAAAAAAACTCTTGAATTCAGATTAAATTCTAAGTAACACAGGATAATAACACTCATGTATAATAGATATATATGAATTTCCTTTGTAAAAGCTTATGCATATGGATTGGGGGTTGGAGGGTGGGTAGAGGAAGGGGAAAAATGAGAATTAAGTAATGTCATATATTGGTACAAGTTCTCAATGTTGAGTATAATCGTGATGTGCATATGTAATGTACCAAAAAAATTCAAAAAGAAAAAGAAAACAAAAGCTTAAACAGAAGAAAACATTTCTTTCATGGTATACAAAACATCTTTACTTTTTAAGTTATCACCTGTGCACTATTAACTGTTCTCCCCATTTCCCTGGGAAGCAAGAGTCCTGCATAAACGTTCCGCATTAGTGCTACATGGACACCGCATGGCTTTGGGGTGGAATTGAAATCCTCAAGTTTCAAAGCTCATGATTGCTTTCTGGCTTTTGTGTTCTCAGTCCTTTTCCCTCCCTCTCCACTCTCTTCCCACATTTGCTTTGCCCTTCTTCTGTCACCTCGAGGCATTGTTCTGGTTTATGTAATAAGTACATTCAAGACTGTGGAATTCTAGAAGATCATGAATTATTTTATGTGCATCCCTTTTCATGGACTCGATGCTAATTCCTGCTGTTTGGGGCCAAACTCCTTATTTTTCAGTCCTCTCATTTGAATCATGTGAGCACCTTATTAATTCTCCCTCCTTGGTTTCTATCCGTACTTTACTAACCTTCCCTCTTAGGTTCTTATTTTAATTCCCTGATGTCATAAATAGCTCTGTAGTTATATATATGGATATGCAACAATCTAAGATATCTGTATCCCTATACAGATATGAATCTATTTATGATGAAATTTTCTGTCATAAGGCTTATCAGTTAATTTACTTCATTAGTTCTAAGTTACAGCAGCTCATCTAAAGTTTCTCCTATATTGTCACATGTACTTTTGCCATTAAAACAAAGTGAGCATTCATTTTTATATGATTACAAATGAATTTAAATAGTTCTCTGTTTAGTTATTAGAATAAGATATTCATTTACCACTATTGCAAAGTTCTGATTTATGCTGTTACCCATTTTTCTCTTTAGTTTTGTTCTTAATTTGAAGAATATTCTTCTCTGCCCATCTTAATTATCAGAAATATTTTCTCTCATTCTGTACTTTAATAATTTCTTTACTTATATTTTGTTGCTTTTGCTTTAAAAGTGCTTTGCTTCCTCCAAGCTATGAAGATATTCTCCCAGTTTTCCTAATAGAATTTCCAATTTCAATTGAGATTTTTTTAACCCATCTTTGTGTCCATTTGTTGTTGTTGTTGTTATTGTCCTTTGTATTTTGCCATGGAATAAACTGGGGTTTTGAATTCAATCTATTAAAAAACTCAATTTTACTTTTTAAAAGAACTTATAATTTGCTTTTAGGAAAGAAAAGTCATTCCATATCACAATACATCTGATAATAGAGATTTTGCTAACTGTTTAATGAGTTCAGATCATACCTTGTATCTGTTTGGCATCTATCTGAACTACTTCTCTGATGGGAAGTCTATAAGGGTTGCTTCCTTTTGCTCACTTTCTAAGTAGAGCTAACATGGCATTTCATACCTAGTGATTTGAAAACTCTTCATTTTCAGCAATTACCATGCTGCTATCAATATAATTGTACTTCATCATGTCCATCAAAAAGGGAAACTAAAATTAAAAAAATAAATTCTTACTGATTATGGATAATTTATTTGAATAGGGAAGTTATATGAATCTGAAATAACCGAATCATTCAGAGGCCTTCATTTCTTCTTCCAACATAAAAATGAGTGTATAGATTTAGAAGATTTCTATAAAAGAGATTTTATCATAAATTTATGTGTGTCATAGATCTCTTCTAAATGATGATTGCCTAAATTGAAGTTTTTGAATCATGTGGTAGGACTGAACGGAAGACAATTGAGAATGTGTCACTGACTCTATTAGGGGAAAAGCCTTTTCTATCAGCCCCTGGAGTACCTGTAGTGATCCCTGACACTGGCTCAGGAAATGGCCTGGTGGAGGAAGTTAGTGCCAGGAAAGCGCTTAACTGACAGTATCATCACTCCCGAATTAATAGTCTGTTTACTTTGTCTGAAACTGTAGTAGTTTGGATTTAGGTCAAAATGTCATAGCATTGGAGCTGCCTTCATTAATACCGATAGGACAATGTTTAGAGAAGGCTTCTATCAAATAATATTATTTAAAGAATATTATTTTGCAAATAATATTCTGATAGTGTAGTTTTCTTTTCCCTCACTTAAGTGGTGCTTTAATTTTGTGCACATCATCTGATCTTTAATAATATTATGTCACAGGCAACTATAGTCCTCCAGTTTCATCTGAGAAGCCTTGAGGTCCTAGGAATTCTCAGCGTTTCACTCTTACACTTCTTAAACTTTTTTAAGTTGTAGAGAGGGATGCTATCAGAGGGAAGACTTTTATTAAGGGAGTGCATAATGGGGAGATAACTTCATATTCGCTGTAATTTTTTGTAAAAGGTAAAAGATCCACCAATTCTTTGAGTCAGAATAATTTATCTCTTCTAAATAAATCACAGAAGTGATTTATTCTAAGATATGGAGGATAAAAACTTTCGAAAGGACAACATGGCATTTGAATTACAGATGGAATCCAAATTATGAAATGGTTAAAATATCCCTTGAAAAATCAGTTTCTTTCTCATAATTGAGACTGAGCAGGAGCAGTAGCATCAAGGAGAATTTAGCACAAGAAAGATCAAATCTCATCTCATCATTTCCTATTTTCAGAATTTAGTCATCACAACTGTTAACATGTGCTCTTATGAGCAAAAAGCCATATCAGAAAGTTGCTAAGAGGCTGTCTTTCCTGGCTGGCCCCTATGGACCCCACATTTCCTTTTCTTTCCATTCCTGCCCCCATTTTAAGTTGTGACGCTAAGGACAGCTGAGCTGAACTTAAACATGCACAGTGACATATCGCTTATTCCAGCAGAATTATAATTAATATGCTTTTAATTGTATGCCTGTGATTAATGCCACATGGAGTGGTCTGTATTTCTTTAGAGAAGTAAAATAATTTGTTCTTATTTACACTGATCTTAAAATCTTTATTCTTTTGTGGTAGTTGCTAATTATTTTAGTGTTGAACTAATTGTAGTAAAGGGGAGTAGAATTTGCAGTGTCAAATAGAAGGATGGAGTATTTTGTATGCTTTTATTGTTCTTTTAGAAGCACATCATAAAGTCTCCACAATAGACACATTTATGAATTACTGTCTTTGCCCAAAACAGAGAACCCTTCCATACCATTTCCATATAGAAGAATTATCTTCCCTAATCTGCATCCTAACAGTTAGAGACCCACTGAATGGAAAGTTATTTATGTTCATGGATAGAACTGACCTGCTTAATAAAGTTTACAGCTGTATCTTTCTTGAATAAAATACAAATTGCAAGATCTTTTTTATTCTAGTTAAAGAATATTATATTTATCTGGAAGAAACACTGCCTTGAATTATACCTTTTAAAATTATCATTGAAAGTCTCTTGTGGTAATAGGAAAGGAAAAAGTTACAATCCAGGCAATCAAGATGATATTTTATTAAGACAGTTGTAAAAATAATAATTTCTTGTGGAGCTCTTGTGTTTTTTTTTTTTTTTTTTGCTTTTTGGAGACAGGGTCTCGCTTTGTAGTTCAGGCTGGCCCTGAGCTCACTATGGTGCCCAGGCAAGCGAACTCAGCAATCCTCCCATCTCTGCCTCCCGAGTGCTGGGATTACAGGCGTGAGCCACCACGCCCAGCATTATATGTGGTAACCAGGGATCGAACTCAGGTCCTTACGCTTGCGAGGCAGGCGCCGGAACCACTGAGCTAACCCTCCGGCCCAAAGCTCTTGTGTTTTTCCTTTTCTGTATCTAGAAGTTGGAAGCCATAAAATTCTCAATTCCTTAGTATTAATGTTCTTGGTATGAGGTAGTATTAAATCATATTTCCAAGAATCTAGTTGCTAAAAATATTTATTAAGTACTCATCATGGACCAGAAAATGTACTATGGGCTAATAACATTTTCATGAAAAAAAAAACAAAAACAGCAGGATATTTTTCCCTTATGTTAGGAATCAATTTTTCTTTGGTCAATACTAAGTGCTAAGGGAGATGCAGTGAATTTAAAATGATTTGCTTATAAAAAGACAACAAAAATTAATTTATATGTAAAGCTGCTTTTTCTTTTCTTTTTTTTTTTTTTTTCTTTTGAGATAGGGTCTCTCTTTGTAGTTCAGGCTGGCCCTGAGCTCACTATGTAGCCCAGGCAAGCCATGAACTCAGCAATCCTCCTGCCTCTGCCTCCCAAGTGCTGGGCTTACAGGCGTGAGCCACCACACCAGGCACTGTGGTATGTGGTACTGGTTGCTGGTGGGCTTCAATCACCATGCCCAGTACAATTGTATGTGGCTACAAGGGATTGAACCAGGGACCTTGTGGTTGCTAGGCAGGCACTGGAACCACTGAACTAAATCTCCAGCCCAGTGAAGTTGCTTCCTAAGGATAAAACCTAAGGCTTTTGGGCCAGAGATTTAGCTCAGTGGTTCTGGCGCCTGCCTCGCAAGTGCAAGGTCCTAAGTTCGATCCCGGTGACCACATACAATGCTGGGCATGGTGACTCACACCCACCAGCAATCGATACCACATACCACAGTGCCGGGCATGGTGGCTCACGAGTTTGAGGCTTGCGTGGGCTACATAGTGAGCTGAGGGCCAGTCTGAACTACAAAGTGAGACCCTGTCTCAAAAAAAAAAAAAAAAAAAAAACAAACAAACAAACCCTAAGGCTCTTACTTTGCTGTGAACCCAGATTGAAGGGTGTGTTCTAGTTTGGGAAAAGTACTGAAGGTGCTTTGGGAGAGGCTTGGGGGTCAGAGTAACAGTAAGAAAAAGATTGAGACATTCAAGTGTGGGGCGTGATGGCGCACACCTGTAATCCCAGCACTCAGGAGGCAGAGACAGGAGGATTGCTGAGTTTGCGGTGGCTTACCTGGGCTACATAGCGAGCTCAGGGCCAGCCTGAACTACAAAGCATGACCCTGTCTCCAAAAAAAAAAAAAAAAAAAAAAAAAAGATTGAGACATTCAGCTGTGTTCTTCCTACATTAAGATTTTGCACATCTTAGCCATGGGCTATGTTTGTCACCCATGTGGTCATTTCCACCATACTTATAAGGACGTGTTCAAAATATATGTTGAATATTTAATTTTAAATAAAATTAATATTTACTTTTAAGATATGTAATTTTATAAGTAATTTCTTAATATTTTACAATTATTTTTGAATATGAATGACACAGTGCCATTAATCCCCCTCAGAAGGCTCCTTCATGCTTTAACCATACTTGTTCATTGACTCTTATACTTCTTAGAGTCACTGTGGAAGTACTTTTTCATATTTAGTAATTGTAATGAAAAATATGAATGCTGAGGCTGACTACCATCCAAGTACAAAGTGGGTTCAGAAAAACACCACGGTGCCCTCAGCCCCTGACTCATCAGGGTGGCACTGCATGTCTTCTAGCTCTTCCCCAAAGTCAAAATGGACATGAAAGGGAAACATTTTGAATGGATGACACCTGTGCTAAGGTAACCCCAACAGTACCACTGAAGATACTTGGTGAACAGGACTTCTAGAAATGTTTCCGAAAATGGTGAGAAATGATGAACTAAGTCTGTTTGAAGTAAGGGGGAGCATTCTGAAAGAGATTAGCTGATGAAGTAGGAGTGTGCAGAGCATCTTTTTTTTTTTGAAACAGGGTCTCGCTTTGTAGTTCAAATTGGCCCTGAGCTCACTTTGTGGCTCCGATAAGCCTTGAACTCAGCGATCCTCCTGGTTCTGCCTCCCAGGTGCTGGGATTATAGGGTTGAGCCACCAAGCCTGACATTTGTCATATGTGGTACTGATTGCCAGTGGGCATGAGTCACCACGCCTGGTATTATTGTATGTGGTTACTAGGTATTGAACCAGGGACCTTGCACTTGTTAGGCAGGCACTGGAACCACTGAGCTAAATCTCCAGCCTGTGAAGAGCATCTTATATCTCTTTTGTTCAACTTCCACTTGCTGTCAGAGAAACCCTCTCCAGTGTCAGAGTCATGTGAGGGCCAGACAGGAAGTCACACCAGAGGCAAAACTACTGGCTGTGTTATGTACAGGCACCAACTTCTTAAGGCTAATGTAAACTTCATGTACTGCAAACATGTCCTGATAAAAGAAAAAAAAAAGACAGAAAGCTTCTAATGCAGGAACATGTATTTGTCACTGATAACTGGTAGAAGGGATTAAGGGAGAAGACATAACCAGACACATAATATTGTAAATTTTAATTTACTATAACTATGCTGCCAGACAACTAAGTTAAAAAGACCAAGGCTACATGGTGAAAATTTCAAATACTAGTGTTAAATCCTAAAACTTTTTAAAAAGATAAAAATAAAATAATATCGTAATGATTAGGACTCAAGAGGGACTTTCAAGTTTTTAACTGTGATCCTAGACTTTAGATCCACAGCACTATATTCATTCTGAAGGAAACTAACTCTTACTCTGAACTGTCATTGTTATGTACAAGTTACCCTCATCTTCCTACAGTTAATTATTTTGAAAAATAATAGATTTTTTTCCTTTGGGCTACCACAATGTTTTTGACATTGAAGAAACTAGTAACTGAGATATAATTGTGAGTAAAATTTAATTCATTGTCTTGTGTGTACAATAGTGAGGCAGGAGAGTTAAGGCCTAACTCCCCACCTGAAACGTGAGTTCGTGTCCTCTAAAAATCGAAGAATGAATTTTAGGAATGACGGAGGTTTGAGTAGGAAAATTTTATTGAGAGAAAAGCTTCTGCCTTAAGAGAGACAGAAGGGGGAACCCAGAAAGTGGGTAACACAGGATTGCTTTTTGCAGGGGAATTTTATGGTCAAAATCACGAGGTGGGGTGGGTTCAAAAGCAGGGGACACCAATGAGATTTTAAAAAGGTAGATGGGCTGTAACAATCAAACAGGAATTTTGACTTTGACTCTTTTCCAGGGATGTGGGTTAAAGTCTCAGCCCTCCACCCCAGGAGGCTGGCACCTTCTTTAGAATATCTGATGGCTGTCTATTTGGAATTTCAATGAACTATTTATCTTATATGGGTGGGGTAGCTTTTCTCAGGCAGCAGTAACCTCCAAGTTGGTTTTTTGTTTTCTTTCAAGGGCCAGTCCTATCTATCTGCCTACATGTCTAGCTGGCTTTTCTACCTATAATAATAACTTTGCAGGTATATAGGCAAGAAATTAAATAATCATTTCAAGGATAACATTTAAAAGAAGAAATTTCAATTTCAAAGAACCGTCTGCTTGAAAATGCATGTTAGGCTGATTTTTTAAAATGCTAATTGTTAGCAGTATTTTTCAGAATTGGTTAAAAGAGATCAATACCTAAGAAAAAAGGTCTGCATAGAAGGTGCCCACTAAGATCTGATGAAGTGCATTTAGAATCCCATAGTCTTTTCCTAATCTACAGATATTTTACCTAAAAGCACAGAAAGACCCATTCATTGTGATTTTTTCTTTTGTCCTAAAGCACTTTTCCTGGCTTCGACATTGACAATAGCATTCATACGGTTAAACTGGCAGGGAACCTAATTATGGCTTAAAAAAAATCCAAATCATGTCATCTCAAAATTCTTTAGGAAGATTATTACTTTAATCTACCTTTTAAATTCTTCAGTGCACTTATGAGAGCCATTACATCAAGTCTGCAGATTGTGAGAAAGACCTAGAGTTTAGAAAGATGGAAAGATTTGTAAATAAGCACTAGATTAGACATTTGCGTAGGTAGTACTAGTCCTGTGTTTGATCAGTTCATTCTATATGTTTGAAGTACTATCGCCTGCTCAGAAAAACAAGGACCATGTAGTGGATGGTACTTAATATGTATATTCAATGTGTATTTTTTGGTTGTACTTTCTCATATATTTTACTTTAGAAGAGCAGATTAATATATATCTTAGACCTGCATCACAAGAGCTGTATGAGTGTAGATAGTCTAAATTAGTGTGAGAGCAATTCCAGGAATCATAGACTAAATACTCTTCAATGGAGAAATGCATTAGTGACTCAGTATGGCTAAGGTTTTTGTTGTTACTTATCTTCTCAAAGTAAAATTCTCTGTGATTAAAATCATGTTCTGGGTTTTAAATTATAAAACAAATAAGGGCTGCTATTGAGTGTTTTTGTTATGTGTTTAAACTCATATTATCAGCAACACAGACTGGATGCAGTGGTATGAATGCTTGTAATCCCAGGACTAAGGAGCCTAGGGTAGGAGATCACTATGAATTCCAGGCCACAATGGGCCATCTAATGAGTTGAAGTCCAACCTGAACTACAAGATGAGATCATTGTTCTGATCTCATGCTCAGTTAGACTGTATTTACTACTCTGAGTGAAGTTCTTGAACAATTTATGCAGATCTCTGATCAAAGCCTGATTTCTCCTGAGTCTTTTGCTTCATTAGCTCAAAATGGATTGTGAAGCCCTTGGGCACTTACTGCAGAGGACACTGTGATGTCTGAGCAGGAATGACAGGGAGGGACTCATGTGTGCAGTGGTAAGGTCGGTGGCCTTGTATTCTGGCTATTTCCACATGCACCCACTTACTCTAGAGAGTCTCCAGCTGTGGCCTGACAGGTGACCACAATGATCAGGAGACTGTTTTAAAGAAAAGAACTTAGTCTCCTGGCTATCTTCTCTTTCTGGAGATGGGGATTATAGACCCTTCCTCTCTTGTATTTCGAAATTTGCAATAGGCTCCATTTTTGAGCCTTTGTAATGATTCTGGCATTGGTATGCATTTCTTGAGGATGTTACAACATGCTTTTGAATTTATTTCCTCCAGGAAGCACTCTGTGATGAATAATTTACCAGAAGACTATTTACTAAAGGGAAAACACAAATGATGGAAAAAAAAGCCCTAAACAAATGTTTTTCCCTGGAGATAAATAACAAGGGCACCTATTCCTTTGGCAAACAATGTGATTGTCACTTCCCTAGACACCAAAGGAAGTCGAGGCATGCTAAATGTTGGTATGAACAACTAAACATAAGTCTCAGTAATGGCGTCTGACCAAAAAGAGAATTAAACATCTTCAAGAGTGGTCAAGTAGTTACGGTAGGAAAGAAATGAAAGGCAAATGATTTCATTATGAATTGTGATGTGGCATGCATTGCCTTCCCTGAAAAGAGAGGGAATCGGTATTTACAGGTGTTTTTTTTAGAAGAGGAAGAGGTTCAGTATCATAGGACTTGGGTACAGATGCCGGCCACCCCTGCTAACTACTTGACCTTGGCTGAGAAAATACATCTCTCAGGCACATTTATCTCATTTTAATTGTGGGATCACACCCTGCCTTGGCTGCATTAGAGGACCATTATAAAGGATGCTATAAGTGTGCTGGGAAAGCTTTCTGTAAGTGGCCAGGACCTGGGAAATTTCAGCAACCACAAAAAGGTGGCACATCATTCTATTGTAGGGACAAAGAAGAGACTAAGAGGCCCATGCTGCCTTCAGAAGAGAAGGGCAAGCCTGACTGGCAGCACTGTTCTCGGTGCATGTGATCCCTGTGACTACTTAGTTTGGTGAACTTTTTTTTTTTTTTTTAATAGTATGTGCAGTGTATGCTACCCCTGGTCAAGTGCTGTCTATTTCCTTTAGGTCTGTTTTAGAATTATGGCATAATACAATAGACTGAGTGGCTTATATATAATAGAAACTTATTTTTCACCATTATGGAGGGTGGAAATCTGAGATGAGTCTGCCGACATGGTCTGGCTCCAGCGAAAACCTCCATTAGGTTTCAGACAACCACCTCTGCCTGTGTCCTCTCACAGCAAAAAAAAAAAAAAAAAAAAAGTAGAATTGTGCCTTGCAGTTTCCTTTTGTAAGAGGACTCATTCTGTTTATGAGCACAGTGTTCCCATGATTTCTTTACCTCCTGAAGACCCCAGTTCCTTGTAGTACACTTCAGAAGCAGGATTTCAGCAGATGAATTTTTGAGGGACCCAGACATTTAGTCCAGTGCAGGGTCTAAGGTGCATCATGACACCCCAACTCCTAACTTGCTATCGACACAATTCCATGCAGACTGATAGCAGAACACAGGAATGTGTTACACGCCGAGTATGGAACTTACAATATTGAGACTGATCCTGCACTTGAATCCCAGGAAATCTACCCTGGGAACTGTATTCTAGTCTATGCATTCTTACCACCTGAATATTCACAGTGATCTGTATTGATGTTTGCATTGTCCATTTTTTTCAGGTATGTCTAGATATTATTCAAATAAATCAGTGTATCTGATATCACTAGTGCTGTTCTCTGTCTTCTTTCCCTGTTAAGGTTCATTATCTTGAAAGGCAGCAGTAACTCTAGTAATAAGAACAATAGCAGCAATGACAGTTGTGGTACTAGCCAAGTTATCATGTACTGAGCTCCATCAACAGTCTGCATAATCTATTTCTGATTTTAATGCTGTATTTTAATGACAGTCTCAGCACAGTCATCTCTTTCTGATGAGTTCATTCTTCTGTTTTTCTTGTTTACTCAAACCCCTGCTATCTGTTCTACTCATTTGCTAAAGCTGTTGATGCAGGAGGTTTGAGGGACCCCTCTACAGCCAAATTCCCCCATTTTTATGCAATACTCACCTGCAATGACTATATAGTTCCATGTGTTTCAAGGCTTGTCCTTTCTCTGTAAAATCATCCAGGTTCTGGCCAGGAGGCTGAGTCACCACCACCACCACCGGTGAAAGAGCTTTGATCTGGTCTTTTCTGTCCCCTCCTATTGGCAGCCCCTGTTTGTAAATTCTCTCCCCTCCAACCCCCACTGCAGTAGCTTGTCCCTCTTCATTTCTCAATGAGATGTTGAGCCGCCCCCAGTGAGAAAGCGGGGTGCATAGGTGAGGGGAGGAATCTCCTGCCCTCTGGCTCCAGACCTGCCTGCCTTTCTGAGCTGGCTGACTATCCATTGAAGGCAGCTTTAGTTTTCTTGTTGCTAAGGTAAGGATTCTAATAGTATCTACTTGGTAATGTGTATGAGAGGGTTAAGACATTACTATGTCCAAAAATGCTTAAGATAATTTCTGGCCCCTGGTAAGTGCTGTGTAAGAGTTGTAATCATTGTTATTATTTTAATATTAGTTATTATTGTCATTATTTTAAATGCTCCCCCTGTTGTTGCTTCCCTTGCTTCCAGTACATTCTGCCCTCAGTGGCCAAATTATCATAAAACAAAGCTCAATTTATGCTATAAAGCTGTTTTTTATTTGTATTTGTATTCTGTATATCTTAGCAATTTTAATCAGCCTCAACCCAGTGTTCTGGCCTTCCGACAGGCCTAGTTTATTTTTCCAGGCTTATCTCCAGCTCACAATGTAATATCCAATATTGATGCCTCCCTTTGCCACTGGGCCTTCCTCACTCTCTAGATACCTGTTTTCTTTCTATCTGCATTAAAATCCTACCTGCCATTCACAAGAGCCAGAACAAAGGATACCAGCCCCTTGATGCTTTTGTAATCCTCTATGATCAAACATGAGCGTATTTTCTCTGAAGCCATTAAATTAAGGTCTTCACTTGTCAGCATCTCTCAACCTGATATGTTCCTATCTCCTCTGCTGGGCTTCCATACTCATGTTGTTATCTTTCCTCCTGGGTTATTAGCTCCTTAGGGGGGAGCTTTTGCCTTTGGTTGGCATTTCAGATGCCAGCACAGGGCATTATTTGCAGTAGGAAGATATTCCATGAGGGCTATTGAATTCACATGTCAGAATAGAGCCCCAGACCTACCTCACTCTTCTTAGTGTTTACCCAACTAACCCA
>PVIC010006317.1:14900-54681 GCA_004025085.1 Thryonomys swinderianus
CAGCAATCCTCCTGTCTCAGCCTCCCGAGTGCTGGGATGACAGGCGTGAGCCACCACGTCCGGCATTGTGGTATGCGGTGTTGATTGTTGGTGGGCATGTCTCCACGCCCAGCATTATATGTGGTTACCGGGGATCGAACTCAGGACCTTGCGCTTGCGAGGCAGGCGCCGGAACCACTGAGCTAACCCTCCGGCCCTGAATATTTGTTTTATGAGAAAGATAATAGTGAACATTTGCTGGAAGAGAAAGAAAAAAAAAATAATGACCATAACCTATGCCCCTTGTCTACTTACTAGAAGTGAACAAAAAAAGAGAAAGAAATTATAAATTGACATTTTCTGAAAGGAAAACAGACAACCCACACTTGTCCCTGAATGATGCAGAAAGCATGGCCTTCAGCTTAGGAGTGTGGTCAGCAGTATCAGCTGGGCAGCAGCATCAGCATCTGGCTTTTGCAGTGTATTCTGTGATCTTTGTAAACATAACATTATTTCTTCATCGCGTTCAGCTGAGATTACTACTCGAATTCTTTACTCTTTACTTCGTTCATTTTTGTTCTGGACATTGCAGTTTAAAACCCACAGATTTCACTGCAGGAGTGAATGAGGCCTGTAGGCCTGAGGTCAAAGGGAGTTTGGCAGAGACAAGGTGGCGGGAGCTCAGGTAAACTGTCAGGACGGAACCCTCAGGGGGTCCTGGGCTGTGCCTTTGTCTGTTGAATGTGTCTGAGTTAACACAGGGAGGGAAGCGAAGCCCCTGTCAAGGAGGTGGAGCTCTGAATCAATTTTGATCGCTTAGTTCCTTATAAAGGGAACATGGAGAGAGAGAGAGAGAGAGAGAGAGAGAGAGAGAGAGAGAGAGAGAGAGAGAGAGAGAGAGAGGAGAGGGAGAGAGGGAGGGAGGGAGGGAGAGAGACAGAGAGGAGAGAGAGAGGGCGAGAGAGAAAGGAGAGAGAGAAAAGCAAGGCAATTAAAATATATCACTGTTGTTGTGGGGCCGCACATAGGAGGGTAAGGCGCAGAGTCACACAGGCACACCAAACTCTGGGGAGGTTTCTGGACCACTTTTATTTATAATGAATGCAGTGAAGGACATTATATAGCATAAGCAGTGGGAGGGGTTTGTGGTGGCTATTGGGGATTTGTCTGTTGTTGTCAGAAGAGGGGTCCAACAGCTTTGGTTTCAACTTAGTCTACCAAGGGCCAAGGGCTCTCTCAGGACCTAGGAGACTGGTATGCAGTGCAATTAGCTCAGCCAGATCTGGATTTCACCATCATCTCCTCCAGTCTGTTTAGACCCAATGGTTTTTGCCAATCATATGAAATTTATATGCATTTGGTCAGATAGGATGACCCTAAAATTAGCCCGTGATTCCATGAACTTGGACTACCCCTTTGTGAATCCCTACCAAATGGAGCCGCAGATATTATTAAAGGTAACCATATCAAAGGACTAAGTTCATTTGGGACTGTAGGTTGATAAGGGCAGCACAGGTATCATGGAAGAGTATCACAATTTGTCCAAGGGCATGTGTAGTATCTTGAGCGAGTTGATTAACAGTGGTGGCAGTGGCAATCTGGTTGTGCAAGGTGATTGAAGCAGTGGGGTCTGGGGAGACTGCGGTAACTACAGGCACAATACTAGCCATGATGGCCAAGGCCCCCAAACTATGTTTTGGGTGAAGCACAAGTTTAAACAGGGGTTCATTGCCTGACCAGTCTTCAGGACAGGGTAGGCACACAGGTGCTGAAAGGCAAAATTGTTGAATTGGGAATATACGACACATAGTACAAATCACCGCACAAGTAAGAGATCCCAGAGACTCCAGAGAAGGAAGCATTGGCCCTAAGAACAAGGAAGATGGGTCACTGGTGTTGGTCTTTAGTTTCCTGGGGTGGGGGGAGTCAGTTGGAGGTGAGGCAGAAAAGCAGACAGAGGAAAGAGAAGTATTCCATGTGATATCAACGGGACACTCGGGATGGATGCCATCGATGACTACAGAGCAAATGGAGGAGTCATTGCCAAAGGGATGAGGAAGGGAGGAATTCCAGTTGATCATGACTAGAAGAGGGGTGTTGGGAACTGGCTCATACTTAGGTGACCGTGGCCTGGGAGTTGGTGGTGAGCACAGCACACAGGAGGGCTATTAGCATTTTCCCCGGTATGGGGTGGGGGATTCCTGGAGGGGCCAAAGCACAAGCTTGGTCATGGAGCTCCTTTATAGCTCTCTAGGTGGCCTTATTGGGGTGTCATGGTGCTGGGTGGCGTCAATGTTTTTTGGGCTGTTCCGGAAGCAAGAGCCTCCGCATTTGGCCGATGGGCAGATCAGAAGGCGGTGTAGGGCTTGACATCTTTTGTAGGGAGCCAGTATTCCGCAGGCAGAGCTGCTTCCAGGAGTCATAGTCCAGGCTTGGTTTCAGGTAGAGAAGGCCAGTGTCCTCCATGCTGATCCAGTCATTTTGCAAAGTGGTTTGTGATAGATGCCCTGGAGGTGTTGGCCCAGGTGGAAGCTGGGCACCTCTCTGGGCATGTCTCGGAGGGTAGGCACATAGAACAGCAGGGTCCTGGCTGGCTAGTCCAAGTATTGCTGCTCCCCATAAGCATCCCTTGGGAAGTAGAGGCCCAGCGGGGGGTTCACCCAGCAGTGGCAGCAGCAGCAGGAGGCACAGCCCCACAGCACCAGACATAACCTTTGATATCGCCTCTGCTGGCTGGGGATGAGGGTCAGAAAGGGTGAGTAGGTTGGGCAGTTTAAGGGGTGGAGCAGAAGGAGGGGCCGTGATCTGTAGGGGGCGGTGCCTGCATGTCTGCGGGAGGAGAAGAGGGTCAGGCGCCATTTTGGGATTGCGCAGAGGAGTGGAGGATATTTCCCATACTCGGAGAGGTGAAGTCTGTGGAAAGAAGGTGGAAGGGGGTAAGGTAGGCGGGGTTTACATGTTAAATAGTGGCCTGCTGAGGTGCATGGAGGGACTTGGCCTGCTGAGCCACAGCGGTGAGGAATTCCCCCAGGAAGGTGGAGGCACTCACCAGAGCGGCTAAAGAAGGGGTCTGCTGAGCCGCAGGGAGGAGGAATTTTCCAAGAGGGTGGGGGGACTCACCGGAGAGGTGAGGGGAAGGATTACCCGAGGGCCCCACATTTGGGCGCCAGTCATTCTCTTTGTTCTGAATTTAGTTTACTGAGGGCCGGGTGCTCACTCAGGAACTAGGAGACTGACGTGCGGTGCGGTTGGCTCAGCCAGACCTGGATTTTGCCATCATATCACCAGTTACAATTACGGACCAATAATTTAATGTTCGTTTTTCATCTTTTTTTGTTTGTCTGTTATTTTCACCTGAATTATCTTGGGGTATATATATAGAGCTGAGAATTGACTAGATTTAAAAAGTTTAACTGTTGTGAAGATATCCAGGCCATATTTGTTCTGACTGCTGTGCTAGTATCTTCTGTCTAGAATTGAATTTAGGACTTCTTGGTTCCCTATCATTGCACACGCCACTGGTTACTTCATTGCTAGTGGGCTCCCTGAACATCACAGGACACTGAGGTTAGATGCCACCAAATCCTCTCCAAATGCTCCCCCCATGGCTGGCCCACCATGCTCTGCCGAATTAAAAGGGATGAAGCCAGGCCTGGGTATTCATTGCTCTGCATACAGTGCTGTAGCTCAGAGACTCATCCAGACAGCTGATGCTTGACTCATGATCATGTACATTTGAAGAACAGCATTTTGGCCCATGTGGTTTTAACAAAATAAATTAACTTGTCACCAGTATTATAAATCAAGCAAATTTACATATATACTCATCACCAGTTCAGATTTCTGGCTTCACCTGAAATATCTGAAGGTTTGACAATACTGAACCCTCTACTGCTATAAAAGTCTGGGGAAGAAATTAGCAGATGCTCTAGAAAAAGATTTTCATGTAATCTCTATGCCCATCCACTTAAAGGCAGCTCAGCATCCCCCTTTGCATAGCCCACCTCACACAGGCATTTAATTTGGCTCCACCAGTGAGTTACTGCTCCCCTTGCTACTGCTTCCCGCAGGTGCGTCATGCTTCTCCTACCCTTCTTCCTCACAGCTCTTCTAAGGTGCAAGAGGTGTGTGGAGCCTGCTTCTTGAGAAGCCTCACCCTGTAGAGCAATGTGTAGCACTGTCTGCCGAGGTCTGCAGGCTGGAGGGCCGCTCCTTACAGGCCTGGCTCCACACGGAAATGGCCATAGTGGGGTTTCCACACAGCCTAGCCAGACTTCAATCCCTCATCCTCTTTTAATCCTGGGGCTGCTCTTTGACCACCTACTCAGATCTTGCCACCAGTGCCAGGCTTAAAAGTGCAGAGGTGGCAGATCCTGGCACTGCCCACCTACAGAGGAGACTATTTCCTAAGTGGAAATTCATCATTGTGGGAAGTAGAGATTTTCTAAGGTGGTTTTGTTTAAGCCAAGCATTGGGCCAGGTAGGGATCTTCATTACAAAGCTCCTTGTGGTGACCTAGGTGAATGAGTCGTATCAGACTAGGTCTGACTATAAATAAAGGCCAATTAGCCTCAAGCACTGTGACCCTGTGAGCTTTCTGGTGGCAGGGGCCCACCCTGGGAGGGTTTCCCAGCTGGACATCCCTCTGTAGAGAAGGACGATGACCTCTGAGGAGGATGTCTCCTGAGCAGTGGCGTAGCTGGGCTCCTGTCTGTCCCATCCACATTGCACCTCACTGGTGTGCAGTCACCCCAAGAGCACTGCTCCGAGCAGCCCGTCCTTCTTGGAGCTGTGGGTGGAGACACATGGTTGAAAGGCAGCCTGCTGAGGACCACCCCCCCCCCCTACTGAGGGATACAGCTGACCCTCAGATCCTCAAGGTTCATTGCCCCCATTGGTATCATAATTACCTACAAGGAAAGATAACTTACTCCTTGCTGGAAAATTACTTAAATCAATGAATAAAGACAAATGTTGCCCATGTAAGCCTTGCTCCGTCGGGTATGAGGTTTCTTGTCTTGTGTTTCTTTTAGTAGCACTAGCCAGCCAATGTTCATGTAATTTCCCCTGTGTGCCAGATGCTGCGTATGTGAACTCAGATAATATTTCCTAAAGCTCTAGGAAGTGTGCGTGGCTACTAACCACAGTGATAAGTAAGGAGTGGATCATGAAGGCCGAGTCCTGCAGGAGACAGCTATCACACATGCTTTCATGCAATTCTATTCGAGGCCTGTGTCTTGGGCGTTTTCAGCTCTGTATTGCAGAGAGGACACTGTGATTCAGCAATGCTGCGTGACACAACTTCGGTGACAGTGTTCATGCGCACTCAAAGGGGAGCGCACATCCTCTTGTATCTGTTGTGGAGCTATGGTGGCACAGAACAGCTTTCTGTCCAGGTGGAAAAAAACATAATTCTCCCTTCATATTAATCTTTCCTGTCAAGATTCCTGGAGAGAAGGGATAAGAAGTACTGGATACTAGTGGTAGAGAATAGTGCTTCTTCACCTTGTGCTCTGGTAATCCATACCTGGCTGTATCATTCCCTTCCCCTCAGTTAACTAACACCTCAGTGCTTCTCTCCATTCATTAAAAGGCCAGAGCTGGATCCACAGCCTTCTTCTGTCTTGCAACCAGAGTCACTGGCAGCAGGACTTTGGCATCCATAGGGCCCCTCGTCCTTGCTCTCATCTGTTCTTTCTCCATCGCCTGCCTGTGTTAACTTCGTATTTTATTTTCAGACCAGGAAGCACAGGATTCTCCAAACCAGATGGACTGTGATAGCATTTGTTGAAGTGACCCATTCATATATCAATGGCTCTTATTATATAGCTATTTCAAATACCTTTGGTATGATCCAATCACACCAACTGCCAGCTTCCAGTCTATGGGCAACACTTCCCCCTAGGTGGCCATTGTTTTGTCTTCTTTCTGCTTGGATCTCATGATTCAGTTGTTGCTGACTTTGCCTCTGTCCATTGAACCTCTCTAGCAGCCTCACCATTTTGACAACCAGGTAATCACACAGTTGGGGATATCGCATGTGCTGTGTAGATATTTACTCAGGTTATCATTTCCTACTGAACTCTCAGCACTGCCTTTCAGTCTCACTGCATTCTTGCACTCTCACCTGGTCTCCAAGTCAGCTCTTTAATCCTCCATTGCTTTTCAGCCATACATCATACCTTTTGCACTGAGCCACCACCATCATGCTCAATGCCAAAATACATCCTAGTCAGTTTCCGTCAGTTCCCATTCGTTCTCCAGGAAAAAGTCAAAGTAATATGTGGGATAATATGTCTTAGTTTTAAATTTTTCTGTTGTAAAAACCTCATGATCACTTTAGGCCTAATAAAATAAGATAAAGTGGTCTTATCTCTGATAGCCTTTCAGTTTCTGCATGATCTTGACTGTGACTGGATCTCACTTCTTGCAAACAATACAATATCCCTCCACCCTCTCCTTTCCTCATTAAATTTTAGTCTTTTTAACACGCCAAGCTTCTTTCCAAATCAAAGTATCTCACACAGTTACATTTTTTTCTTCTTTCTGGAAACCAACTCCCCATTCATTTCCTAACTCTTGTTATTTCAAGATTGTGCTTAAATAGAATCTTAATTTATCCCCAAAGTTCCTCTCACCCTCTTCATTGTGGTTAATCACATATGTCATGTATTCTACTTTTCCTTTAAAGGAGTAACTATTGTTAGATTTAAGTTTTTATTCGTGTACTTGAATATTCGGCCTCTACCCTAATGGTTACAGATTTTATGGTGCGTAGAACAGCACTCCGACCTTGAGGCATGTTTGATGTCTGTTTGCTTCACTCAACCACCAATGAATCGGAGCTGACCTTGAAACATTGAGAGCTGTAGCACCCTGAGTGCCAAGTGCCGAAAGGGAGGCATGCTCCTGAGGATTTCCATCAGGCTAGAATGGGACAGTGGGTGGAAATATATTTAGGCAAGTTGCAAAATGCTATTCTGACCACAGAGCTACAGATCAGGTAGCAAAGAGGACATCTGCTATCCTGATCTAGGCCTGCAATACTCTTTTCCAAGAACAAAAAGCAGAATTCCCTGAAGAAATTTAAGACTTTAGGCTTAAAGCTGGAAAAGAATTGGGAGCATCCTGTAGTGTCATTGAGTTACTGGTAAAGATAAAATGAAACAGAAGCTCACAGTGATGGATGGATGTCAGAGGGAAATAGGAACAGAGCAGAACAGCTCCTCATCCTTCAAGGTGGGCAAGTTTGAGCAACAGCATCAAGTAATTTTGAGCTGCAGCTCTAAAACAAGTATCTGTGATATCATTTAGATATAAATAGATAGCAGAATAAATAAATAAATAGTCCATACAGAATCCAATATAACTTCTGAGATATTCAGCCTTCAAATGTGGGCTGTGTAGACTACATGGTTTGTCAGGGAATCCTCTTGCTTTATTCTCCATTTTCTGTACTTCTAAACTTTTTTTTTTCCTAATAGGAGTTTATCTTTAAAAATGCTATAACTCCTGTCATTGTTATCATCACCATCATCATCGTTTTCTTGCCACAGTCTTAATAATCCTCTCTGCCAAATCAATCAGTGCTGTTATTGGTGATCTTCATGCATTTTGAAGATTTGCAGAATCATTCAGTGTGCTGTGCCCTGGAGCAGTGTCTTGCTTTCCAGCGAGGCGCAGTATTACTGGAGTCCTCCAGACAGAACTTTCCATCCTCCCATGAGTCTGTGGAAGTGCGATGGGAGGATATTGTTTGAATGCGACGCTTACTGTAGAATGAAAGCCTCCCAGGTTCAGGGCTCTGCCAGGTCCTGCTTGGCTTGTCATGCGTCTCCTCAGGAAGTTCGGACTTTCGGGCTTGGTCTCTCACATGTTTTCACCTACTTTTCTCTTCCTCTCTTTCTGCATCTTTATTCAGGTACACTTTTCTTCTTGTTCCCACTGTTCTTGTGGAATAATTATGGGAATAAAATTCCTGTTTCTTTTTCTTCCATGTATCATTCATTTGTGAATTGAGGCCTAGTTCCTCCATTTCTGTTTTCTAGCTTTGCAAAATTAGGAAATTCCCTGGTTCCACAGAGAAGGGTAAAGTCTGAGAAGCGACTGTGCTTGGGACCTTTTTGGGCTATGAAAACAGAGCCAGAAATTCTCACATCAAAAGCTGAGTTTTTGCAAAGAGAAGCCAGCAGTTTTACATCTCTATCCCGAATGAGAGACATGCTTTTCTACTCACTAGTAAATGACTTCCTTAAAATGATGGCCAGATAAATCGGAGGTTGTGGCCCATGGAATTGCCATTTCTCTCGGTGACAGTGTGTGCACGGCAAGGTTTACGGCTCTCAGACTGGCTCTCAGGCCATTGTCTCTCCTTGTTCTGTAACAGAGAATTTAGTTCCCTGGTAAGTGTAAAGGCAAGACAGTCTTAAATTCTCAAAAGGAGATAGGATTCTGGATTGCATGTGAGAATGTCTGATCTTTAAAACATTCTGGGTGCCAAAAAGCGTCAGAATGAGAGAGTGGCTCCATCTAAAGTCTATTACCTGCCTTTCTGACAAGTCTAGTGAGAAGAAAATAAAAAAGAA
Source organism: Thryonomys swinderianus (assembly GCA_004025085.1). NCBI lineage: Eukaryota > Metazoa > Chordata > Mammalia > Rodentia > Thryonomyidae > Thryonomys > Thryonomys swinderianus. The sequence goes on from PVIC010006317.1 coordinate 23,465, forward strand.
ATGCGAGAAAGGAGACTGGAGAACAATGCCATTTCTTTCTCTCACTCCCCCAGCTGTATCCGTTTCAGAGTGCACTGTTCTCTCTATGGGTTATAGTACCTTTCCCAAAAAGCCTTCAGCTCATGTTGAGTGAAAAAATAAAGGAATACATTTTTAAATGTTAACATATCTTCTAGGAGTAATGGACAAATATGTAATGGAGTAGAAAGTCAAGAATTTTAATTATGCCTGCAAAGTGTATGTCATGAAATCAGGTAGCTGTAGTTTCTATATTCATCAGGAAATATAGAGTGCCAATATAGAGCAGATTCTTTGTTTTTTTGAGACAGGGTCTCACTTTGTAGTTCAGGCTGGCCCTGAGCTCACTGTGTAGCCCTGGCAAGCCTCAAACTCAGCTATCCTCCTGCCTCTGCCTTCTGAGTACTGGGATTACACGTGTGAGCCACCATACCCAGCTGGAACAGATATTTTAAAGGTGGGCAAATCCAGGATGAAATGTCAGCCCTATGACCTGTCAGTCACCTAGAGGTAACAGAAGCCATTAAGTGGGTTCACCTCAAAGTCTACATTTGCCTAAGTCTCTGACTTAAAATTGACTCTGAGTGTTTAGCAGGTACCTCTGTTTACCACACAGTCCTGAAATACAGGTGAGCTTTAGAGGCTATCTGTCTTCACTTTCCTATCTAATAGTTGTCCACGATGTGGCAGGATTGTAGATGCTTTGCCAAAATAAGATGAAGCTCTTAAAAATGATCCCAGTCTAGTTTATTTACAGTCTGCATTGTGTTGTTCCTAGGTGGAAAATTGAATGTTTCTTAGGAACAGGTGAGAATAATAGGTGGCTGCAATTATAGGCTTATCATTTAATGCATCCTCTTTTTCTGTGTGACTCATAATTGAGACTCACCATTTCTGTATTTGATAATTTCATTTTTCATATTGGAATTCATTATTCTATGAAGAGAGCTTGAATGAGAACAGCATTCAAATTGAATGTGTGTGTGTGTGTGTGTGTGTGTGTGAGAGAGAGAGAGAGAGAGAGAGATGTGCTGAGTATGAATTGGAGGAATCAGAAATGTGAATTCATAAATAAGTGACCTTACTGTATCTATAATGTGGGTTTTTATTACACGGAGTAAATAATCATTTCAAAAAGAGTTCAGCAGGGCAAGTGGAGAAGTACTTGTTCACTGTTAATTATGTACTTTTGTGAATGATGTGTCCTAATGTTACATATGAGAAAGAGGACTCATTCAGTACCTGCTCTCAACTAGGCAGTGTGTGAGGCATATGTTTATATCTTCTCTCATTAACAGACTGAATTGGGTGTTGGACCATTTGTCTTCTGCCTTAGAGATGAGGAATTTGAAGCTCAGATGTATGCATGCCATTCTTAAGGCCATATAGCTCCTTTGTGATGGCTCCAAGATTTAAAACTATGCATATTTCACAGCAGTGACCCTGCCATGCCAGTCTTCCAGTCTGCAAGTGATACTTGCAAAATTTTACTTGGAGCATGTATAGATGGAAACCAAGCCAATGTGTGCTTAAAGGTGAGTCCTGCGGATTCTGCTTCTGGAAGTGGCTGCACAGCAGCAGCTGGAAGCAGGTCCTGGGCCCGACAGCTCTGTGAGCACCCTCCTAACACTCTGATCTGTGTTTTGACTGTACGGAGTGTCTACAAGCTCAAACTTAGTGCAGGCTTTCAGTTGCCATAAGTTAATCTCAGATAGAGGAACAGTCTGCCATTGAACAAAAATCTAAATGTTCAATTTCACAGAACAATTTATCTCCTCTTTACTTCATTTTTCTTTCCATTTAAAACTGAAAATCAATCCATGTCAGGGCTTTTGTGCATTCTCAGAATTATAGCTTACTGCTTCCTGCCAAAACACTTGTCAAGTGTTAAAGTAAATCAGTATTGCTTGGGGCAGAGTCATTAACAGGCAGAATTCCTGGTTCACAACACAAGAACACCCAGAAGCATCTGCTGTCCACTCCATGCAGAATTATCTTAAATTTAAGATTCTATATGAACATTTAAGTAGTTTCTGTTCTTTTATTATTATAAAGTAGCCATCATTATGAACCACAGTTATAAAGAAACATTTACAAATAAAATTATGTTTAAAAGCATCATAAATTGATGGTAGAATAGCAGAGAGACAGAGTTTGCAAACATTAACCTTCCCAGTCAGTCAGTGAGGATACAAAAAATATTTCTTCTTCCTACATCCTGCATTTCTCTCCCCTTTTTGAAAAAATAAAAACTAAAGACCAAAAATGTGCCTAGTGAGTGCTGGTCACAAATTGATTGCTATACTTTTTGAGTAGGACAGAAAGACTATCATTTTAGGAGGGGAGAGGGCTCAGTAATTCCCCTCATCTGGGAATCTAGCAAAATCACTGAGTTTGGAATTTGGACCCAGTGCCCTGGTTTAGGTGGATTCTACAATAATGAGAAAAAGAATACTTGGGAAACAGTGCCAAGAGAAGCTCAGATGCACAGCAGAGAAATGAGAAAGGAGTCAGGAGAGTCGAGTTCTCTGAGCCTCAAGACAGGCTTTCTAAGAGCGGCTGCTGGATTGAGTTGAGGTGAGGAACATCAGATCCTTATGTCTGCTCCAGAAGTCTCAAGTAAACAGTATCATTCATCGCTTCTCGGCCTTTTGGCTAATATCAAGTGTAAACAGTATCATTCAGTTCTGAATTAAATGTTGATAAATTACATGGAGAAGATAGACTGAATGATGATGACAGTGATTAATAGGTGGCTAAGCAATTTGCATGAACCTCCTAACCTGTGGCGCTTACCATGGGCACAAGTGAGGATGGGAGTCTGGTGTGGAGGTGACTGTGGTTGTAGAGTAAGCAGGAGAGAAGCAGAGACTCAGGGCAGAGAGATCATGTGGTCTTTCCATGTCACCTTGTGGCATTGAGGAGTGTGGTGTAAAATGATTGATCTCAACAGAGTTGAGAAAACCTGGTCCAGAGAAGACACAGTGATTAACTGATACCAATCATGGTCTATTTAGGTGCTGAAGGTTTTCAGCTTTCATGTGCTAATGGAGTCCCAAGAGGTAGTTAAATGGAGCCCTCTGGGATCATTAGGAAATGAGGGATCCAGTTGACTATTAACAGAGGTGCTGAGAGGAGCACAGATAGTGTCACAATGATGAGTCCTACAGGGGAGACAGCCTCTGCACACCCAAAACTGCTGGTTTGGTTTTGAACCTTAAAGCGCCCAGTTGTACCCTAGTGCCCACCAAGTACCGCCTCAGGCACACATGGATCTTTCTCTCTGATGTTCTATCTATGGAGAGTTCTGAGTCTCCATCATTTAAGCACTTGTGACAATGTGTGTCTTCTCTCAAGTCTACCATCCTGACCGCCCTTCATTCCATCAGAAGAAGTAAAACATGTAACCACTACTGACATCCAGTCTTACCACTCAGAATTCAGTGTCTCCCATAGGCAGTGTGTGCACTGTGAACACACTGGGTGGCTGTTCACCGGTGCTGTGGACTCTGCTCTTACCACTGCTTGTCCTGAGGAAATACAGTCACAGGAGTCTTGTTGGAAATGACACCGCAGTGAAGCATGTCCTGCTGGCTGGGACAATGTCTGCATTTGCACTTTTAATAACCAGATGAAGTAGTGTTAGAATCTCCGCTTTATTTATGCAAATAGAAGCCCTGGGAGCTCATAGCTCTTGTCAAAGAAGTACCTGGGCAACTTAGCTGACCTAAGAACCACAACACTACTAGTCAGGTTTTTTCTGGAATGTTGTATTGAACACTCTCACCACTGAGAAATTAGAGTTGAGGATATGGAGAACTATTGAGTGGAGTCTTGCCCAAGGTCAGAAACACTCAGTTATTGCATCCTCCCTATCCCTTTATGTATTTTGTATATAAATCATAAAATATTTTAAAAGTGATTCTAGAATACGGTTTATCTTACTAAAGTGTAGAAGGCAGTGTCTAGAGATCCGGGTCTGTTGATTTATCAAAGCAAACAAGACATATTTGCAACAGCAGGGAGAAGTGAATGTAAATCAGTAGGGGGCGCTGAAAAGGGAAGAAAACTTCTGACGGAACAAATGAAAGTGACAAAGAGATGGAGAAAGAAGAAAGTGAGGGGTGGATATAGACAATGAGCTGCAAAGTGGATGAGCAGGGGAGCTGGACAGGTGGAAAGTTTGCCTCTAGGTCCGCACAGTCTGTACCCCGAATGGGCTCAGGACATTTCAAACGCTTTCATTTCAAGTTCTGTGGTGAACGTTTTTAGCCTTCAAATCGTTTCTTTCAGTGTGCTAAGATTATAGCCTTCAGCTAATGGTTTTCTCTCTCATGTATGCTCCCAGCATTTATAAGCATTAATTTTGCTGAACTGATACAGTAAAAATGTTCAAAATACTATGTAGCGAAGCCTTTTAGTCTGACTATTCAAGTATATATAACCTGTAATTTTTCTTCTCGTACAGCGCGCGCACGCACGCGCATGCACACACACACACACACACACACACACACACACCTATTTTTGAGGCTTTACTTCTCTTTACCCAAACTGTAGAAATGTCTTACATATCTGGCCATTGTGTGTAACTTAGCTTTCCCTCTCCTGAGAGAAGAACTATGGTTCATCTGTGTCAGTAAGGTGTTTAAATTGTAATAAAATTTATAAGCCAAATACAAATAACATCAAACTTTCTCTTAGATAAATAATAATCTGTAATAACCTGCCCAGTGGCATGAGTACAGACAGAGAGGGTGGAAATGAGCCAGCCATGCAGGTAAGTCTCACAAGTAATTTTGATTCAGTCTTTTACAGAATCAAGAAAAGATGGAATTTTCTGCCATACATGAAGTGAGGTTGATGGAATTAGTGGCTGAAGGTTACAAAAAGTTCCCCCAGCAAGTTAACAGGCCAAAGATTAGGTACATGTAGTGCATTGGAGACAGGGAATGAGAACAGAAGGTGTTAAAAGGATTACTTCTGAGCATGAGAGTATGCTGCAAATCTCCCAGAAACATATGGGGCTTCCATTCCTGAGAACTCACTTGCAAACAGTGGGTATGTACTGAAGGGGAGACCTTTCAGCATAGTTGCCCACTCTCATCTATATCATGTTTAAAGAACAGTACACGTACAGAGGTGAGAGATACCTGTTTGAGAACAACTCAGAATTGTGCTAATGGAAAGATAGTGCGAAGATGTTGTGATGTTTTTTAGGAGAGGTCATGATGGTCATGTGAGGAACAGTGGATCTGAATCACCTGGGGCAGAGGTGTGGTCCAAAGGAGGACAATAGAAAATACCACAGAGTCAGCATCGAATGGGAGCTCCCAAGGGTTGCATGGGAACAGTACATCAAGAAAGCATTACAGCTACAAGTTAATAGGTAGGTTGAATGTCTGTGGTTGTGACTTTGGAGATGATATAATCATTTTTAATGATGAAGTCTGAGTCATGATTGATTAAGGCAACATATAGGATGTGCATGTAGAAGACAGATTGCTCACAACCTCAGGAACCATGTTAGTGATCGAACCACATGGGTACAACCTACTCTCACCAAAAAGGATAGTGATGGCCAGAGGGCAGTGTCATCCTTGAGTGGAATGGAAGCTATCAGGAAGCTCAGAATGACAAAAACAGAAAAAGTTCATCAAGTTACTAAGTAGAAATTTCTGGTATAGGATTTGGTGGAGACAATATTCTCTGAAAGTGACATTATGGAGTATGAAGTATTTCTATCTGAATTCACTGTCTAGTGGTGCATAATACACAGACCACAATGAACAAAGTCTGTCATTTGACAGGTCTCCAGGAAAATATTTTTCAGGGATAAGCTCATTATTGATTCTAAGAAAGGAAAATTGTAATCTCAAGGAAGATATTACCACTTGTATTTCCTGGGTGGGAGACACATTTGAAGGATGTTTGGATGGTGTAGGAGCATCAGACACACTAGAGGACATGCCAGTCAGTTAATGTATATCAATTCTAATGAAAAGAGTTGGCCTGGAATATGTGGGCTTCTTGCCAGAATCGCACAAAACAGAAATGATAGTCACAGAAATCATCATCAGGAATTAACAAATGGAATTATGTCAAGTTAAAAGCTTCTGCACACAAAGGAAACAGCATAATGAAGAGATAATTTACAAAGTAGAAAACAACCACCATTATTCCTAGGTAAAATAATTAATACCTAGCATTTACAAAGAATTTTGAAAAAGGGAAAATCAACTTCTACAATAAATACACTACCCAATCAAAACTTAGCCAATGAACTAAATGGTCATTTTTTTTTCAACAGGAGTACATGGCCTGTATATATATAAAATTACTCAATATTAGCCTTTAGCAAAATGCAAATCAAAGCTACTCTGCTGTTTGATATAACCCTAGTCACAGTGGCTTTCCTCAAGAACACAGAAAAAAACAATCATGGTAGAAGATGTAGGGGAAAAGAAACATTGTTGGTCTTGGTCAGAAAGTAAAATAATACAATTACTATAGAAATCAGTATGGGAATATTCAAGAAATTAAAACTAGAAACTCAGTTTGACCCAGCTATGTCTCTATTTGGTATACTCTCAAAAGAATTAAACATTATAATTTAATTGTATGCATACTACTTTTATAGCAGCTCAGCTCATAATAAAAACACTGACAATGTTCAAAATACCCTATTGGTACATAAATGGAGAGGAAGATGTGCTCTATATGTACACCATGGAACATTTTTAGCCAAAAAGAAGAATGTAGTAATGTCTTGCAGGAAAATAGGTGGAACTCAAGACAGTAATGCTAAGTGAAATAAGTCAGGTATAGGAAATTAAATACTGCATGATTTCTCTTATGTAGGAGATCTAAAATATAAATAAAGAGTAAAATAAAGGAGAGATGGCAGGAAGCAATAAGACAAATGTAGAGCTGGAATAGGAGAATAGGGGTAGTAGAGAAGACAGGGCAGAAAGGAAGGGAAAGTGATTATAAAGGATAAAGATATTATATATAGGGGCTGCAGGTTTAGCTCAGTGGTTCTGGTGCTTGCATTGCAAGGGCAAAGTCCTGAATTAGATCCTGGTAACCACATACAACAATACTGGGTTTGGTGACTTACACCCACCACCAATCAGTACCACATACCACAATTCTGGGTATGGTGGCTCATGTCTGTAATCCCAGCACTCTGGAGGCAGAAGCATGAGGATTGCTGTGAGTCTGAGGTTTGTCTGGGCTACATAGTGAGCTCAGGGCCAGCCTGAACTATAAAGCAAGCCCCTGTCTCAAGACAAAACAAAAGAAAACAAAACAACAACAACAAAAATATATGAGACGTGGCAGAGTGTTACAGGGGTTGGGTGGGCAGTGATGGCTTTACCAAAGGCCCCATGGATTCTGGGAGTTGTGTGGGGCCATAGAAGGCAGAGTTTCACCTCACACTTCTGAGAAGTTTCTGGGCTGGCTAGAGGGTTCTAAATAAGTCCTCAGAGCCAGGACTGAGACTCCAAGTGGAAACCACTGTCCATTCGCCAGTGCCTTCTTTCACATCAGTGCTGCAGTTATGTCCCAACTTGATGCAGACAGGATCTTTTGGAGAGTCCAGGACTTGGTTCTAGTTTGCCCATGGCGGGGGTGGAGGGAGGGCAGAGACCAGTGTCCCTACTGGATAATATAGCAGGTGACGGAATTCTGCCAAGAAGCAGAATGCTGCTGTGTAGGCAGCAGCACATAGAAGCTAAGCCTCAGTGTCATAGTTCCAGCAGGGCAAAGGACGGTGGCTTTGGCAGGGGGTGTCTGACTTTCTAGAAGTGATGAGGAGTCATGCTAACTCACCAGATGCATCTCAGCTACCTGAATCCCCAAATTTCTCCTAGACCAGGATCCTAGTTTTGTTCTCAGTTTTGCATGAAATGTGCCCCCACTTTAGAGTACAGAAGAGTGAACTTCCAGTCTGTCTTCACTGTAGAAACACCTAGAATATCAAGAATAACTGTCCAAATGCTGTCCCTGAGTAATTTAAGCAGAATCTCTAAAACCAAGGTGATAGGATTTTCCAGGTTTCCCGATGTGCTTAAGTAGAGCTGTGGTGAAAGAGTATGTTCTAGAACTCAGATCCTGCCCAACTCTTGTTTTGACAAATGGATTGGCTTTTGCTTCAGACCTCTGAGATTTCATGATTCTTTTCTAGAATTTAACATTTTTCTGCTGGTATATGGTTTCTGATGAATGCCTACATATACATCGATGCACACACATTTACACTTAAGAACTGTATCCCGTTTGTTAAAAGACTATGTCCTGGTGAGGCTGAGGAGCAGAACTGTAGCAAAGGATGCTTGTAGGGATCTGGTCAGTGGCAGGTGTTGAGAACAGAAGGCTGCACAAGCCTGGCCAGGACAAATTCTTGGAGTGTTTGGTGTGAGTCAGATTCCCCCTTCTGGTAAACACCGCATACACACGGGCGCTTGCTTCTTTCTCTCCTGGCTACCTATTGTAAACTTCTGCAGACACATTCTTCATAGCTGAGAAAACTCACAGATGAACAACTATTATTGGTGATTGTCAATTCAGAAATAAACATAGTTTGCCTAGCATTTCAGTCTTTACCACTGACATGTTAGTTTAATTAGTTTTGTGCTGGAGGAGGTCATTACATTTGTGTCCTGATAACAACCTATTACTCAGCTCTACTTAGTTGAGGGGTGGCTGGGGTTGATTGGGATTCTTTCTGGACATAAGTATTCCCTCCCCAAAGTCATGATGGGCAGCGGAGTCTCCTGCAGAAAGTCATTTTGTGATGAGTAACTGAAGGGGCACGTGTCTACAGAATTCTTTTCAAAATTAAATAGCAGATTGACTGCTCTGAGTAAAGGGTAAAAAGTTATACTGTGAAATGAAATGTTGGAAAAAAGTCATAGTATGATAGCCAATGCAATGAATTGTAGTGAATTATATTATATTAATCATACTCTTCTTTTTCTTAGAACCAAATCAAAACTATAAACTGGTGAAACTGACACTTGAAAACATCTTGCTTAAGACATTGCTTAGTGATGGCACAAGTGGACTTAGTATCTACTGTCTTTTGCTTGAAACTTTCCTGTTTCCTTTTCACACTACATCAAACAGAGCCTTTGTTGCTCTAATACAATCTGTGCCTGTTAATTATTTAGTTCCCTTCAGCCCTATATCCCCCTATTCTGATGATATGCATTTCCATACAGAATTCTCATATTTGACAAATTATATTTTTTTTCTTTTTTTGAATCTATCCTTCCTTTAATAGATATTTTTCCAGTTTCCATTTCTGGCTGTGTCATGAAAACCATAGGTCCTAGTCTCATTGGGAAGTTATTCATTTGTGCTGCTATATTGACCTAGTTTTCTCTCAGACCATATGTGGCTCCTATTCCCTGCTTAGAAGACACAACTAAAAACTGTAGGAAATTGGGGTCCTTGAATATTCTGTGTGCCTTGTCCTGTTCTGTCCTGTCCAGTACATCACACAAAACTAGACTACAGTAACACAGGGGTGATTTTAGTGTTTCTGTTGGGTGAACACATGAGGAGGGATAAATAGCAAGTCTACAATCAAGGCCATCTGCAAGGAAAAAGACCAAAGTCATTACCATGAGGGACCTTGTGTTCTCTGATTGGTGCCCCTGGAGTTGAAGTACTGGCAACCCTGCTGCACAGTTATCCAATCTTCCTGTGCCCTCCACGTCTTCTCTCAATTGCTTCTTTCCCTTCACCGCCAAACTTGTCAAAAATACCTTTTGTATTTGCTGCTAGGATGTCCTTACAAGGCACTTTTGTGGCAGTCCTTTAAAAGACTTCCCCCTCCCACATTTTTCTGATACTACTTTCTCTAAGAAATTCAATGAATAAATTTACAAGTTCAGGAATCCTTTCTTTCTTTTTTTTCTGGTGCTAGTCACTATTTGATCTTCTAGATCTTTCTAGAAATTCTTTTTTCTTTAATTATTCGATTTCACTGTAGTTTCTAATAGGCATTTCTCTAAGGGTCTGGAAGAGTCTAAGCTTGTGTAGTGACAGCTAATTCTTCTTAATGGTCCCTCTTTTCAGTTTGGCATATGCCTTCTATTCTACTCTCATAAGTGGAAACTACCATAATAGGCTTCCTTGGGACCCTTGCTGGAAAAGGCATTGGAGAATTCATCCACTTCCAGGATTTCAGAAAATGTAATGTATGAATACGCTTATCTTTATCTTGCACTTTTTTTTTTTTTTTTTTTTTTGAGACAGGGTCTCACTTTGTAGTTCAGGCTGGCCCTGAGCTCACTATGGAGCCCAGGCAAGCCTCGAACTCAGCAATCCTCCTGCCTCTGCCTCCTGAGTGTGGGGATTACAGGCGTGAGCCACCACGCCCGGCACTGTGGTATGTGGTATTGATTGCTGATGGGCATGAGTCACCATGCCTAGCATTGTATGTGCTTACGGTGATCGAACTCAGGACCTTGCGCTTGCGAGGCAGGCTCCAGAACTGCTGAACTAAATCTCCGGCCCCTGATCTTTCACTTCTAATTCAATCTGTTCTTCATCTGTAACAGAAAACCCTTCTAATATCTGTGCTACCCCCTTCCCCCCAAAAAACCAAAACAGGGATGATGACAAAATGACAAAGCTCATCATAGTTTTTGGTTATGAGTATTATTTTTGAAATTTACCCAACTCCTTCATCATTTAGACATTATGATTTAGGTTGAACCAGCTGAAAAATATGTCTGCCCTTTAGGACAGTGCTTGTCAAGCTCCAGTGGCATCAGGCCACCAGTGTGGTAGCTCGGAGTGCAGGGCTCCACTCTGGCGGTTTCTACTTGACAAACCTTAGGGAGGAGGCTAAGAATCTGTGTATCTCACGGGTTCCTCCATGTGGATCCTACTGTGAGAGGCGTGTTAGAGCATGAGCCTGTGTCCACTTTGAATTAGTCTCAAATCGACACTTATAGTTGTTGAATCGTGAGTCTTTACCAGCGTCTCCAGGTTTTCAGTTCTTTGTCCCTAAAGTGGGCTTGACTGAAGTATCTGCCTCACATCAGCTTTGCAGAAAATTCATGTATTAATTCCGATGATGAAGTAACCAACAGTGTTTTAGCAGACCTTCAAGCACTGGAACTATCACTGTACCACATTTGTTCCTCTTCCTCCTTCCTCACCCCTGATGATCTTGTGCCAGCTTTTGGGTCCTCACAGTTTGGACTTTGGAGCATATGCATCACCACTTCCTTACCACCCTGAATAAGATTAAGGGCAAAATCAAGTTGTTATTCGCTTTACTCTCATTGCTTGTATTTAATAGATTGATCCTGTCACCGTTTCTCTACCCTGCCTCTTCAGACTCATCATGAAGCCAGCTTCTTCCTGCTTTCTTTAAACATTCAATACAGGCACCCTCCTTGCTTTTAAAGTGAATTTTCAATGTATGGGAAAAATTTAGGACTTTTCTGGGACCAGGAATGCCTTAGTTATCTACCCATTCTTCACCCTGATCCATACCTAGCACTTCTCAAACAGAGTTTATATTCTTATAAACATGCCACTTTGCTTTTTTTTTTTTTTCTGTACTATCTATTTTACATGTCTGTCTACTCCTTACCTCAAGGTGGAGTCAAATTTATTCTTCAAGCTGGGTCAGCTTCCTTTTGGCCATCAAAGTCATGGCATATTGCTTTCATTCAAACCTTTCACTAGAGAACATTGGCAGACCAAAGACCCAAAGATGCCATGAAAATCAGCCCTCATTGCCTGCGTTTAAGATTGCTGTACAGGCTTGGGGGGACTCTTGGATTTTGAAACAGAAGAGTTCACCTAAAATTCTCCTGAATGAACCAGAAAAAATAAAATGTACTTGAAGATAGCTTTGTCTGAGGATCTTCTGTGTGAAGAGCCCCAGTTTGATGTGTACAAAATCTCCCCTAACACCAACTATGTGCTGAATTTGAGCAATAGTGAGTTTGCTGAATCTCAGCTTTACTGTTGTTAAAACAGTAGTTATGATGCTACCTGTCAGAGCTACTGTAGTGGCTGGAGGAAAATGTGTAGGAGCAGCAGGCTTATGATGGTTCTATTTACTTTTTCTAACTGAGAAGTATTGCACAAGTGATCTGCATCACATGGAGCTGCTACCTTGAGTGTTGGCCCTTTCTCAGACTGATGTTGTGTGCTAGATACTTTTTGTCCTTGCTGGGAAATAGCAGTGAACCAAAGCTCCCCAGTTAAACACAGGATCACACAGGTGAGCAGCTGACACTCTGCAGGGCTCTCGTGTGCTCTTTTGCTAAACTGTGATGTTTGGAAGATTAGGTGTATTGAATACAGTTTTGATTTATGATATTGTCAACTCAGGATGGGTTTATTGGCATGCAACTTTATGTGATACAACTTCTTCCAGAAATACTAGACTTTGCCTAGAATTTGGCTCAATAGGTGGTAGTTATTCAATGAATGCTATATGATACAACAATTCAAAAATACCTTTAAGGCTATTAAATCTCTTTTGGCCCTTCCCACTTATCCGTACTATGCTCACTATTAAGGAGTAGACACATGAAATGACAGAACAATGCCTTGGTTGAATGTTCTGTAACAACCTAACTGCTAATTAATTAACCCTGATTGGAGTCATGCAAACAGTGTTGCAGGCTAATTATTGTTCCCCCATGAACTAGCCTAATTCTGTTGACTATAGAGCTTCATTTCTCTGCTCATATTTACTGCGTCACATTTACAAAATTAGTGTGGACTTTATTCATAGTGTTAATCTTTCTAAGGAAATGTATTATATTAACTTAACTTGGATATATTAGGTTATCTTTTTCCTTTTGTGACACATATTTTTGAGTGTTCCCTGAGATAACAGTCTGTTCTAGAAGGGAATGATATAATAGTATAATAGGAAGGGTATAATAGGTATAATAGTATAAAAGTAAACGTTTTGAACTCACCGATCTTATGAACATCATTGCCTTTGGGAAATGCAACTTAGCCAGAAAATGAGCAAACAAACATCCTGCCATGTCAGATGTTCACATTTGCTATGAAGAAAAACAGACAATGGAATAGAGAGAGCCAGAATTAGGTGTCAGTGAACATTTTTGGATTTGGGGGTAAACACTGACCATATTTTAACTGATACCTTCGTAATGGCAAATGCTCAAGTCAGGGCAAAAAAGGATGTGTTACAATCCCTCTAAGTAGAAAAACCAAGTACCTTGTTTTGGATGAGGGTGAAAGAAGGACTAAGCAATAGATATCACAAATGTGGGGAGGATTGCTGAAGACTGAGCCTGGAGGAAATTGCTAGGTAGTTCATGGAGGGTTCTGTAGTAGGAAGACATCTGAGAATTGTAAAAATGGTGGGGAGCAAAAGAAGTGTTATTTTATAGCTATCAGGAACATTTAATGGTTGTAAATCTAATTATATAATGCACTCTTTGGCTATTTATAATCCATAAAGTAGATGATCACCTAGGACTTGTTTTCTAAATTCACATTTCCCCCATCAGAACACACATAGAATTTACTTGCTTCTAACCTCTTGTTCCTGGATTTACAAATGTTTGAGGTGGATCTCAAAATACTTAATAAGGTGGCTGCTGTCTTGTTTTTAACAAGAATTTTTAAGGGAACTCTGATACGCTCTGATATGTTTGTACTCTTCTCCCAATTTATACAGGTTCCTCTTTGTATTTCTTTCTTTTACAAACTTGAGAAGAAATTAGCATAGAATTCAAGTTCTTGATCAATTGCCTGAGTCGTCTTGGGGTTGCTGGGGTTTTCCTCCAGGAGGTTTGCTGCAAACTTAAGCTTGGAGGCGTAGCTGAGGTTCTAATTTAGTTCAGGAGCTTGGGGAGATGGCAGAATCCTTTGCATACATCATGTAGAAGACTGTGGCGAATTCACAGTTGCTTCTTGCCTCCCAGTTTTTGACGTGAGATTGTCTTCTAATTTCTCATACAGACTTTGACATTCTCATTCAAGGTAGATATTTCCAGCCCACACAGTTTCCTATCCTTTGTTACATTTGCTGCATCTGTGCAATTTTATGTAGTGTCCAGTGACCCTCACTGTTCTAGTTTGTGGGCCTTCATATTGATCTCTTGCCCTCCACCTACACCCCTTTGATGCTTCGAGCTTCGTGTGGCTTTTGGTCATTTTCCCCCACATTCCTTGTTAATTTGAAGACTCTTGTTATAGTAGATGTCACAGCTGCTCTGTGTACCTAATGCCAGGAAAACACAAAAATGATGTCTCGGGCCGGAGATTTGGCTCAGTGGTTCTGGCGCCTGCCTCGCAAGCCCAAGGTCCTGAGTTCGATCCCGGTAACCACATACAATGCTGGGCGTGGTGTCTCACGTCCACCAGCTATCAATGCCACATACCACAGTACTGGGTGTGGTGGCTCACGCCTGTAATCCCAGAACTCTGGAGGCAGAGACAGGAGGATTGCTGAGTTCCAGGCTTGCCCGGGCTACATAGTGAGCTCAGGGCCAGCCTGAACTACAAAGTGAGACCCTGTCTCAAAAAAAAAAAAAAAAAAAAGATGTCTCATTTATAATTTTTTCTTTGTTTTGTAAAACATTGTTAACTTACTTTTATTTTTTTCTTATTATTTTCATATGCCCCAAAGCATTGAAAACATATTTTTTTCAATGTAAAATGGATCTGATACAATTTTATTAATTGTAAGCCATAGCTTTTTAATGGATCTTTGGGAATTCCCGGGGACTGAAGAAAACATATGAAACAATATTTTGAATTTGAAGTTTCTAACATACGGTATGGGTAAATCCCATTTTAAACATTTTTCTTAATATGTTTATAATATGTGAGTTGTAGTAATACCATTTTTCATATAAACTCAGTGAGTGAATGCTGAAAGAATAATAGAGATTAAGAAAGCATTTAAATCAGAGGTGCTTATAAACCAGGGTATAACACAGTTCAGAAAATCCTACAGAAAAATGCTACAAATTGTTCTTTCATTTGTAAAAGACAGTGATGAGTTCTTTTCTTTTCTTGTGCTCTAGAAAGAAAAAAAAAATGGTGATAAACATGAGATAGACTCATTTCCAAACACTGTTTTATAGTCTGATACCATTGTCACTTGGTGCAAATACATACAATGACTGGAGTTAATTCTAAGGTTTTATCTGAAGAATAAAGCTTTAGAAATATCCCAATTTTTTATGGAAAACAACGGATCCAGTTGTGTTTTTCTAGACTTGTACCTCTGAAGAAGCCCATGTGTTGAGAGAATTAATGATAGGAAAGAATTTTTAAGCAAATTCATTTTAATTTTGCTTCAAAAATTCATTGCTAAATACTCTCAGTGAGTATGAAACAACATTTCAACACTTATGAAAGGGGAATATTGACAAACTGTTCAGATGAGTGTGTGACAAGTAGCAAAATACAGTGGCAGGATGTTTTAAAAACAGTTTTCCCCACGAATATAAAAGCCTTTCATAGGAAGTTCAAGACTGTTGGGGAAGACCAAGTGAACTGAAGCAAGTCTAGTAGTTTTCTCCATTCCTGAATTCCTATACTAAAAAAGATTTAGTTGTCATATTAAAATTATTATAAGGTTTCATTGAATCTTTTCATTTTGAAATTTTACCATCTAAGTAGTTGGTCTAGAGACAAAATGATTGAAAATGTATATGACATAGTTATATTGGATTCTTTCGTGAGCAAAAAGGTAATTATATGAGATGTATAGATTATGAAAAGTTCATTTAAAATTTAAGAAGTGTTTCATTCATATGATTATATTAGAAATTCTAATGGGATATTCTAGTGTACAGTCTTTGGCACCACTGAGGAACTAAATCCAAATTAAGCTAGTAGTTAGCAAAACACAATTACAATTTTAATATTCTTCTTAAATAGATTTATTTTATTGATGTTGTTTGCAAGCAATAATGGTAAGCATTGAATAAGCTTTATCTTTTGTCAGTAATATCTCACAGGGTTATATGAGACAGAAGACTAAATCTCTTGTTCAGAACACCAGTACAAAGGTTAGATTGGAACGCTTCTAAAAGCCACGCACACCCAGTTCCAGACTTTGGGTTTTCCCTTGAGAGTAGCCTCTGGTGTTTCCCTCTTAAGTCAGTTTTCCTGTGTGCACTCTCATCCTCTTTGCAGAGTCCTTTCTCTGGCATCTTGTCATGATGGGTCTGAAAGATCAGTGTACACTCTCTTTAGAAATTTCAACTGGTTCAGTTGAGAATCCCCCACTATATCTAATTTATGTCTCATTTCAATGTATCTGAAACTTCTCAATGTCTCAATTTTTAAGATCTTGTACATCATAAATGTGTAAAATAAATATGTGTGAACTAAAAGTAATAAAACTATATTAACTGTCTAGCTCAATGGTAGGGAACTTGTCTAGTCACTCCAGAGCCTGGTTTGTATTCTCAGCCTTTTTTTTTTTTTTTGAGACAGGGTCTTGCTTTGTAGTTCAGGCTGGCCCTAAGCTCACTATGTAGCCCAGGCAAGCCTCGAATTCAGCAATCCTCCTGTCTCTGCCTCCCAAGTGCTGGGATGACAGGCGTGAGCCACCACACCAGCATTTTATGTGTTTACAGGGGATCAAACTCAGGACCTTGCACTTGTAAGGCAGGCACCGGAACCACTGAGCTAAATTTCAGGCCCTATATGCATATATATTTAAATAAAGGTCGACCTTAACAGCTACCTGCCAGAGTAATAGGAGGCTGAATGTACCAAAATCTATTCCTGTGTCCTTTCCAGCTTTGCTGTCATTGAAAGAAAATACAATGGTTGTATTCTACTTTAAAAATATTACTGTACTTGAAAAAATGTACCTTACCCACATGGTTTAAAATAAAATACTTAACAGCCGGAGATTTAGCTCAGGGGTTCTGGTGCCTGCTTCGCAAGGGCAAGGTCCTGAGTTGGATCCCGGTAACCACATACAATGCTGGGCGTGGTGGCTCCTGCCTGTAATCACAGCACTCGGGAGGCAGAGGCAGGAGGATTGCTGAGTTCAAGCTTGCCTGGGCTACATAGTGAGCTCAGGGCCAGTCTGGACTACAAAGCAAGAACCTGTCTCAAAAAACAAAACAAAACAAAACTTAAAAAAGTGAAAGGAATATTTCAATGTTACACGGCAGCCTTAAATCCAGCCCCCCAGAGATGATCATGGTGACTTTTTTGGTGTGTCTTAAAAAACACATCTGTACTTCTGTTCCTTCATTATCACCCTGACATGCTGCTCAGTCCACCATCTTGAATTGGAAGTCAGTAGTTTTGCTCTCGATGAAATTTTTCCATATTTGTCTAACACATAGGATTTGGAAAAGTTTTACCATCTTTATTTTAGACAGTAGTTCCATAGTGTGAAATTGCAGCAGAAGGACACTTGACACTGATCTTTATTTCACTTATGAAATATTAGAATATGAATTTTCTAGAAGGGTCAGGCATTGCCATGACCTGAACAATAGATGCCCTTTGTTAATGAGATCCCTGCTTCCTGTAAGGGAAAAGACCCATGCAGGGCACTCAGGGGTGGGTTGGTGTGACTTCCAGCTCAGAGCTCTGGGGGAGTCCTGCTCCCCAAGTCTGGGAGCTGTGTTCTTTCCCATGTGTGGGAGAAAACTGAAAGCACACGTGCTGGCATTTGTAGTGGATCAACCTCTGGGTGTGTGTTCACTACAAAGACTGTCTTTCAGAAATCTTAAGCAACACGATTGGAGTAGGTTCACCACTTGTAAAGAAAATGTGACTTTAGGAGATAGATTTTTAAGTCTGCTCAATGTGATTAATCTGAAACTTTGAGTTTAGGAATTATCACCTAAGTATAACTCATCCTTCTGGAAATGCTATAAATCCTCATCTTGGCAATGAAAATGATCACTTAACATGCAATATTATTCAGGCTTTAACATGCAAATATTTGAAAATGTGAGGAACTAAAGGAAAGAGATATAATGATCCCAAAATTTCAGTATGTTTATACATACTGTGTTAGGCACATTATTCAATTTTAATTACAATGGTAGACTGTGTAATTACAGAAATTCTCTAATTCATTCACAATGTCTTAAAGTATATATCACAAAAAACTATCCCTAAACAAAATAGACATATATGGACAATTGGCCTCATTCCTCATATCATCCCATTTGCTCAAAATAGCAATATAAACAGTAAATTTCATATAAATACCTGTTCACAGTTGTTTAAACATTAGTGGATTTTGCATTTAGTTTAAATGAAATGCCACTCTATAAAATGTGAGTAAATTGTTTCTAAAATTTATTTATTTTCAGTTAGCAGTATACTTCATGAAAAATTATTTTAAATAACAGAAGAAAATATTTTTATATGTTTCCATTGGTTGCCTTACATAAATAGCTGATTTTTATAAATCCTTACCTCCAGGAAGGTACTAAAGAACTCAATGTAAATTTTTTTTTTTTTTTTTTTTGAGACAGGGTCTTGCTTTGTAGTTCAGGCTGGCCCTGAGCTCACTATGTAGCCTAGGCAAGCTTCTAACTCAGCAATCCTTCTGTCTCTGCCTCCTGAGTGCTGGGATTACAGGCGTGAGCCACCACGCCCAGCACTGTGGTATGTGGTATTGATTGTTGGTGGGCTTGAGTCTTCACGCCCAGCATTGTATGTGGTTACCGGAATCGAACTCAGGACCTTGCGCTTGCAAGGCAGGCGCCGGAACCACTGAGCTAACTCTCCGGCTCTCAACGTAATATTTTAACAGTATTCTTCTTTGTATTGTCGCAGAATATTACATAGGTTTGTACAAAATAATTGGAACTGATATTTTATGTTTGGGCACAAAAGAGTTCAGGGAAACTAATTTGTAAATAGAAACAAATACCATTGTTTGTCTTCCTCACATTAAGTAATGATGCAGAATTTGGTCAGCAGTTTTATGAGTTGGTTTGGTGAGCAGATAGATAACCACTACTTCATGTGATCACTGGAGGTAGAAAAATGGCATGTTCTTAAGTCTTCCATGCTTAGAACATACTGCAAACATTTGTAGCATCAATACTCGACATGTGTTTAATTGAACTTTATATAGAGAGAGCACAGATGTATGATACAAAAGTCCTAAAAGGTGTCTGTTAACATAGTGTGTTTCCTTCCTTGGCTTTAAGTTAAACTTCAAACTATTTTTGTCAATTTTTAAAGTATTTTATATTCTTTTACAGTTGCAGTGAAATAACTTACTTTGTTCTTAGTAATAGACTTTTTTCTTCCTCACTAGAAGAGGATGTCACCATACAATTTAGATTATTTAAATCCCAGGTACTGCATGGCAGATATTTTAGGCTTTCTCACACATTCAGCTCTTTTCAGATTGCTCACTAATAGGCATTTTTTTTTTTTTTTTTTGAGACAGGGTCTCGCTTTGTAGTTCAGGCTGGCCCTCAGCTCACTATGGAGCCCAGGCAAGCCGCCGCGAACTCAGCAATCCTCCTGTCTCTGCCTCCCAAGTGCTGGGATGACAGGCATGAGCCACCATGCCCGGCATAGGCATTTTTATTATAAGAGTATTTGTGTTTATGCCTTTTTGAAACTCTAAATAAGAAAGCATTTAGATTATTAATACATGCATTTTTGGATCATAAAATGAATGAGAAAATGCTTGGTTTTAAATAAGGAAGCATTAACTCAAAAGATTCTAACAGCAAAGCATCCTGGTATTATTGCAAATGTAGGTTAAGTCACTTGTGATGGTATAGATCTAAAATGTTCCTCTAAAACTTCATGTGTTCAAGGGTGACACTTTGGGGGATCTATTGGATTATGGAGTGCTATGCTCACTGGTAGACTCATCAGTTGATGAGTTCATAGCTGAATGTCCTCCTAGAAGGCAGGGCCTGGTTGGAGATGGGTCCCTGAGACATGACCTATAGGGTCTTTTCTTTTTCTTTGTCCTTCTATGGTCATAGGATGGGCAGCTGTCTTTTGTCTTGTCCTTTCACTGTGCCAAGTTCGTCCTGGAGCGGCTAGTCATGCATGAACAGGGCCCCTTGAAACCATGAGCTGGAACAAACCATTATTCTTTACAATTGTGTGTGTTGATAAATTTTTCTCATCAACAAACAATAACTGATACACCACCTGGGTAACTGTATTGCAGAGCAGGACTTGTGACTTAGCAAATTATAAGAGTTACATTTTTAAGCTAAATCATAACATACAGATAATCCAGAAATTGATATTGTGCATTAGTTGCAAATGATCATTGAGGATCTCTACTTTGGGTACAGGAATGATTGCTGTCTTCTAATTAGAAATGTGGTGAAGTTCGAGATCTAGCAGTAGTGTATCTCCTGTCATGGGCTGTGTTCCTGCTGTGTCCCTCCCCCTTGTCTGGCATGACCTGCTTGGTGAGCCCATGTTTCAGGACACTGTGACCTCCTGTTCCAAGCTGGTGCTGTTACATCATGGCATTAATGTTTCTGTGAGTTAGCAGATGACACTCAGTATTCCATCCAAAGATGCCCAGTTTATTTTCCAGTATGCAGTTTTTACGATTTTGTTGGATTCCAGCATACGAGTAATAGATTTCCCCTTCACCAAAATGCTAGGAAGCCACTTAGATTCCTCTTTGGAAAGA
Source organism: Thryonomys swinderianus (assembly GCA_004025085.1). Taxonomy (NCBI): domain Eukaryota; kingdom Metazoa; phylum Chordata; class Mammalia; order Rodentia; family Thryonomyidae; genus Thryonomys; species Thryonomys swinderianus. The sequence continues at coordinate 44,130 of PVIC010006317.1, forward strand.
GTACGTAGGGAGGAATGGATGGTTCTGTTCTCAGGCTTTGCAGGATCCACTAAGATGATTGCCTCGATGTCATGTAATGTGATTTCTTACCATAAGACTCTAAGTCATCAAACTTCACACACTAGGGCATGCCTTTGAGCAGAGGAAGAAGAATTAAAATTATTGTCCCACCCATCTATGAGCAGAAAAATAAACAGGTAAAATTTTATTAAGGTTTTGGGGATGGAGATGAACTTACCCATATTTCTTAATGAGGGTTCACACCAAAGATACTCACATATCTGAAGAAATAAACAGTTTAGAGTATCCTGTCAACACATTATCACCTTGGTGTTTTTGCTTGCATAGTGTGATACTATAAGGTCATGCAACTGAGGCTGGGCCACAGAACCATGAGGCCCTACTGATCTTCCTGAGGAATTTTCTTCTGTTTCTCTCTGTTCTCTCTCCACTGAAGATATCTTTTGGCAGGTTCCTTTCTGCCACTAAGAGCAAAAACCTGTCTCTTTTGGAGGTCCATGAGAACAGAACTGATGTAAGCAGAATGACTGAGCAATTTTCTGCTCATCTGGTTAACAGATTGGTTTGAGAACCAACAGAGATGTCTGACATCATAAACAGGTTCTTCAGTGGCTGAAGGGACTGGAGTTTGGTTCTTGGTCTGATCCTCCCCTGTTCCTACAGCTCCCACGGTTAACTATATTCACTGCTTTGGACTCCATTTATGATCTGGCCCCCCAGGCCAGTTGGGTGTCCATTTGGTATCCTGTTAAAGCACCCTGAACTCTTCTGCAGGGTTTGTCTTCCTCAGAAGACCAACTGTGTGGAGCTGGGAGCAAAACCTGGCTTGTTTCTCATGATCTGACTGACCTCACTCAGTGCCCAGCAGAGAAATTCCCATAAATAGTCATTTCACAGTAAATGGATGGATGGATGATTTTGGAGAGACACTAGCAAAGCATCCCTTAAACAGCAGTCTTGAACATACTGCCCATTTACATGGAACTTCACTACCATGCAGGAAATTGTGCCTGGTCTGGGAAGGTGACCACCTGGATTCCACCTCTCCAGAGTTTCCATCCTGCCAGCCCCTGCTGAAAAGAACCATCAATCGCACTAGCTGCTGACTTCTTTAGAATCTTTTCTTAAAGTTTCCCTAGAAAGACACCATAAAGAAAGTCATCAGATTCTTTCTCCAAAATCCACATAGACAATGAACACATTTATCTAAATAATGTTTTGGCTTCACACAGCATCAATAAACACTTCATGGAGATTAAACTGACTGAAAACCTTTTATACTTGTCAACTGATTTCTGTTGGCTGAGTTGATTTTCTTTATAAAGTATAAAAAAGTGAAGTTGTTTTGCATTAATGCATTTGGGGGTGGTAAATGATTTTCCTTAAATCACATTTTCCTGACAATGAACATGGAGTAAAAGATTATTAAAACTGATCTCTCACCATGTTGTTTGCATACCTCAGAACAAATGCGCAAGGCTTCCTTTGTCAGTTAATGCCCTGTGCTGGTGTGAGTGATGAATTATAATTAACCTTGGCAACATGTTTTACACTATAAGTAGATCAATTGAAATCAGTTTTCCTGAGAGACAGTAAAATTGCTTCTATCCTCAACTTTCTGGAGTAAGTGATGGCCTTTCCTTGGAACAGTTCTGAAACTACAGAGAACAAATACTTGGTGTTGAATCTGCTTATCTGCTTCTTGGAGAAAAGGAGAGGTCAATGGGATTAAAATAACTGAAGGTAAAGGCGGGAAATCTCCTTGGTCTAATGCCTGTCTTCTTGGGAGGGCTCAAGGGGCACAGAGAACATTTGGGATGATAGTTGAGCTAGGCACCTTGAAGCAAGAGGGGGGATTTTAGAACTTTGCTTCCCCTTATCTAGTCAGAGGAAAGTCAAGAATGAATCTTTACTTCCTAAATGTATATAAGTGAAAGTATTATTGTGTGTATTGATGCTGAATGGTATATTATGATGTCAACTTGAGCAAGGGAAATAACTCATTAGGGATGAACCTCATTTAAATAGTTGGATTCTCTTTGGCTGTCCAGTGAGTTTTTTCTGAGCATTGCCTTTGACAAAACATTTGACAGTATGGCTCAGTCTTGTCTTTGGAAGATCCACTCTTGGGAGATTTTTGCCTGACCATTTCTTTAGGGCCCTTTGTACCAGTGAAAATCACCTGTTGTGAGACAGCTTTTCTTTGTGAGTTTGTTAAAAGCTTTAAAAAAAGTGCCCAGGAAGATGACCAGATAAACTACCCCATGTTTTATAGGTGTTTGGGTGGGATCACTTGGGAAAAGCAGCATCACCTTCTCTTGGTTAGGTCTTTTCTACATAAGACAGTAAAGGCTCTGTGCGCACTCACTGGTGAATCGTCTTTTCCCATCAAAGCTTCCCATAAAGACATTGCTCATCTTGGATTGGAAACCTCAGATCACACCTTTGCATGAGACATGGCCAGATGTATGAAAGGAAGTTGAACCTTTAACAGTGCCACTAACAATTCATCCTGTCACCACATCTGTGTCTCCAGCACAGAACAGTCATCCTTCTAGAGGTGGAAGTGAGTATTTTGCACCTCCCAACATTGAAAACGCTTAAAGTTGCCTCATGACTGTAGTCTGATTAGGTAGTTGTTATTTTCCATTCTATGCTTTCTTATGTACAAAAGTTCTCATATTAAAACTTTCTGAGATAGTAATCTATCAAAAGAGTGTTGGGTTTCACCTGATACAATTGTGGGCTGGAAGACTTGGTGTGACATCTTTGATTCTTACCAGGTTCTGGACAGGTGATTGGCCTTTGTAAATACTTGCGTTGTCACTGTGTGGATTCCAGAGTCAAACTGGGCTGGAGCATGATAAGATGCCCAGTGATGGGTCAAATGGAGATTTTCAGCAAGGTAGATTGATTGCTGCATGATGCACAGGAAACAAAACCCTAGGAAAGACATCAAGAGGAATCTGCTAGGCCAGGTAGAGACCCTGCTGTCATGCAAACCATTTAGAAAAGGAGCAGGGGCACTTGGGCCATGCTGAGCATCTCTGGTTGTGATGGTGGATAGGGAAGTGCAGTGCGCGGAGCTCCTTCCGGAAACATACTGCTGAACCGCATGTACTCAACGTGCCATTTCCGGGAAGGACAGGCTGGACTTTGGACTGGATCTTGAGAGTCCTGAAAATTACTCTGAACTCCCATTTTACAGCAAGAAAGCCTGTATGGGGCATGGGGGTCTTCACCAGTGTGGCTGGGCTGAGAATCAAGGAGGGCAGAGGAAGGTGACGTTTGCCCTGGTGACTGTTATCATGTGCCCACTAGACACTGTTTGTTTCCTGGATCCTGTATCCATTTTTACTTCATTTTCATATTACCTATTAGAAGTATTAATAGCTAGAGGCTTGACAGAAGAAGATTGTTCCAGAGGAATGTCAGTTGGTTGGCACCCTTTCGTATGTTACATACAGCCTTTTTGGTAAGAAACAAAGTAAGCATTTAATTGTGTTCATTTGTTTGCTTTTCCATAATTCCAACAACAATACTGCAACTCTCTTTGTTAGGCCGTGAGTTTCACTACAGAAACCCACAGAGTTGAGTCCAAATGTAAAGGGGCAGATTGGGGCAGAACAGAGCAGACAGTGTCCTGCTGACAGGGCTCACACAGGCTAATGGAAACAACCAGATGTAACACCAGTTGTTCCAGCTGGATTCTCTTAAGAGAAGGTACTTGCCAGCCAGCTGACGCGATTTTGTAAAGAAATTCTGAATTTTGAGTCATTGCAACTTCTCTCTCTCTCTTTATTTATTTAATTAGAGACAGGGTCTGGTTTTGTAGTTCAGGCTGGCCCTGAGCTCACTGGGTAGCCCAGGCAAGCCTCAAACTCAGCAATCCTTCTGCCTCTGCCTCCAAAGTGCTGGGATTACAGGTGTGTGCCACCATGCCCAGCACTATAGCATGTGGTACTGATTGTTGTTGGGACTGAGTCACCATGTCTGGTATTGTTGTCTGTGGTTATTGGGGATCGAACCAGGGCCTTTGCACTTGTCAGGCAAGTGTTGGAACCACTGAGCTAAATCTCCAGCCCACTGCAACTAATTTTTAAAAATGGAAGCTCAATTTGGGCAGTAATACAACCAAAACATTTGCCCCTGTGTGACAGGGAATAGTGGGAGTTATGGATTCTTACATTGAGAAAAGTTATCTCTGTGATATCAGTGTGGGACCACTGGTGGTGAGTTATTTGGAGACTCGGTACGGATCTGAAATTTGGGGTCATCCAGCAGTTTAAAGGATGGCTTGGCCCTAGGCAACCACACATGTGTCACCTCATGGTTAAACATGAGCACGTGCTCCCTGCAGCTGTGTTGTCAATACAGGTCGGCAGCAGAGGTTGTGACCCTCACTGGGAAGGAGGGAGCAGGACAGGACTTCCGACTCAGAAGCTGCTGTGTGTCTGCCCCAGGACACTTTCCAGTAACACCTTCACAGAATTCCTGATCTGCAAATTGGGCTCTGGGAGCTGACATCGTAAAACACTTCCTAGGTGAAGGCTGCTTTCCTTGGTGGGCAGTCAGTTGTAGAGCAGAGAGCTCTCCCTGTCAAGAAGAAGGGAATGCAGTCTGTACTCGCTGTGCCGCCTGGAGCAAATGAGGTACATAGTTTGCCATCGTCCCAGGCTCTTCGGTTTCCAAATGCTCATGAGTATGATTCGCTGTGTGAGGACGGGGCACCTCCAGCATGCTTCTTGGCACTTCACACGCACCCCTTTGCTTCAAGTTTATCTTCTCAGTGTAGCAGCACACTCTTCAGAAATGACCCGCTGCAAAGGAAGAGAGTGGAAGCACAGGGTGAAGGCTGGGCCTCTGGGTGCTTTGTTCTGGAATTAATCACTCTAGGAGTTCATTTCTGATGGCCTTAATCATTTTGCCTGCCACTCAAGAATACAACTATAGCCTCTCATATTGCTTTATACAGAACATAATTGAAAAGCTTGAATTCAGGTATGCATTTTTAGAAAAGTAATCATATTAACATGTGGCAGTATATAGGCAGGTTTTCATTGGAAAATAGCTATTATAACACTAGAATTTAAGTTTGCCTGTGATTCATTTTTAGCAAACATACTTTGTGAATACACACACACGTCCGATTGGGATCAATAAATGAAGTAAAAAAATCTGCAGCTCACTTTCTGTGGTATGTAATATTCATATAGTATATAGTATTCCATAAATAGAAATGTACAGACACACACCCAACAGCAGGCTTTCAAAAATGGGGATATGGATATATCCAGTACTGTCTTGTTAATGTATCAGTGCCAGTGAGTTTTCTGTATTGCAGGTCTTGGAGGTGCTCTGGCTACAGCCTGAGTGGTGGAATCTCTCGTGTCCCTGTGTTTTATCACAAGGCAGAACCTCTGTGCATCACTCAGTCATGCCTCATAAAATTATAAATTTTGAGAACTCAGGCCTGGGACCATTGCTGCATCCTTACATTTTGACAATTCAGTTGATCCCAAATTTCTTGGAGTTACTCGAAAGGAATCATTGGAAAATACATAAATGAGGCTTGAGTGATGATACGACTTTTCAGCAGCTTAAAGTTGGTCTGGGATAAAAACAAAGTGAACAAATAAAAAAAAACAAGAGTAGAGGGGTGAAGAAAGAGAAAGACAGAAAGGGAAGGAGAGAACGCACTATTGGCATTTAATGTGCATTTTCATCTTGCCTTGTTCAGTCACAGAATGCTGGCTCAGAACCTTGCATTAACTGGCATACAACATGTGCCACCCAATAATAGTGACAAATGACCTCCGCCCCGTCCCGGCATAGGAGACAATGTCTGTATATCAAGGAACTGCAAAGATGACAGTGAGAAGAGGGGTGGGACTGATGGATGGGAGGTGTCCACGCCAGTGAGCCACCAGCTCTAGAGCTTGGAGTTTAATTGTTCATCCTTGGGTTTAATAGCACAGACCCACAAACAACTTAGTTTAATCAACCAGAAACATGGACCGTTTCAGATTTAAATTCATGGCAGGTTGTGTTTCTGTATTGTAAGAAAAAGAGTTGATTGCCTCCTTCAGATTCATAAAGGACACAGGTATTATTGCATGCCTAGCAGTAGACTGTCTGTCTGTCTGTCCATTCACCTGGATGGGTTCTTGATTACTGAGCAGCTGTGTTTGCTAGGTTGGATATTCAGAAGAATTCATCTTCCATTTTATTTCTTCAGAAAAGGCAATTTTTTCTACCACAAAAAAATATTTCTAGTTCCAGTAATGTATAAGTAGTTTCTAACATTTTTATTCTTATTTCTTTTCTGTTCTCTGGAGTTTTAATATCTGCTTTGTAGTATCAGTTTATTTTAACCTTCTAATACAAGGGACATAAAAATTGGGGCTGTATGAATGGCTACTTCTCTTTTTTAAAAATTGTCTTGGCACTCTAGGATGTTCTGTTAGCTGAATTTGTGTTTTAAGTGAATTTGATAAACATAGGTCTTCTTTCTAGTTAATTCCCAGGAACTTATAGTTCCCTGATTCTATAATGAATGCATTTTTCTTCCCTAATTGGTGCTTACAAATATACAGGGAAATACAGTGCATTTAAAACTCATTTGGCTTTAAATTAATATTTTAGCTGTATCTGAAGGATTCTCTAGGTGGCTGTTTTTCCCTCTGAAAAATTGTGGCCAAATTTCTGTTTCTAACTTGCCCCTGTTTGTTTGGTTGATCGATGTTTTTTATGTGGGAAAGGGCTCTGGGACACTGTCCCTTCTACCAGGCCTGATGATAGACGTGTGGGTCCCAGCAAGAACCACATCACCTTGCAAATTTACAGGCTCCCAGCCAAGCAGCAGCACTGCCTGTAGAGGGAGGGAACACGTTTTGCTCTCAAAGCAGCTAAGAAACCCAGGATTGGGGGGTAGAGATGTGAGTTGCCACTTATTATAAGACAAAGGGAATTTACCAGGGAAGCAGTGATCTGGGCACTTGTCTTCCTGGTTAATTTCTGGTTTCTTATTCAGATAGTTTGTTTTCCACACATTATGTTATCCATTAACTGAAAACATAATAGCCAAATGTGTCATTTCCCCAGGAAATTTTTAGCATGGCCTTGAAAAAAAAAAAAGAAAAGAAAACAGAAAACAAGTTTCCCAAGAGGTGTTGGCCTAATGAAGTCACTGATAGGGGGCTATAACTCTTTAGGCAGCATTATACTGTGATGAAAGAGGTAGATTTAATAGAAATACTCCCAAAATCAAGCTCATTGAGTTAGTACCACATAGAAATCTAGTTCCTGGACCAAGACCTACCAAGGATGTGACCACAGGGGAAGGAGGGAGAAGTCACAGCCGGAGCCCGTACTCTGCTTTCTTCCCACATGGACCTTACTGTCCAGAGCAGTTAGAATTCCACTTGGCTCTACATCCTGATCTTGCTGACACTTTATGCCAAATAAGTCATTTCCTTCCATCCAGATTTCAAAACGTAAGTGACCCCACCTCCAGGACAGTTTCTTTTTTCTTCCCCAGTTCCTAGATTTATTTCCCTGAAAAGAGCATACTCTTGTTAGAAGACTATTAGAAATGCTCCTGAAGTCTGAGAGAGTGGGAAAGATGTCCATATGGGCCCTTCTGGTTTTCAAAATGGAATGACTGTATAGAACAGGAGCTAAGTTAGTTAGCACACATGTGTACACAAGAGCTAAATCCTCCAGTGCTTCTTATATTCCCAGATGAGGAGAACTTAGAAAGCAAAGGTAAATGTCTAAGAAGAGATGCTAGAAAGTTATAAGCTTTGGATTTCCAAATGATTTTACAAAGCTCTTTATTTTCAGATAACTCAGTTTGAGTAGATTTCAGAGGAAATAATTAAAGGTCACCAATTATAGATTAGCAGCGTTTAATAGGTCTCACTGGTGGTGGCAGTAAGTGTGTGTTTATGTCTAAAATAGAAAAAAAACTTACCTCCCCTTTTATTGTGGAACACAAAGGAAATAATAAACTATACAGAAACAATTTCAAGTTTGATCTTTCACTTTTTATCTGTATAGTTAGTATTCATAACTAGTATAACAATGCAAAGACAGTTTAATTCTTTTGTCTTCTGATAAGAACATGCCATATATGAAGGAGCATCCTTTGTTGGGGAATATGCAGAAAGCACCCCTGATGGAAATCTTCCAGTTTTGGGGCCTGGTGGTGTGGTACTCTGGGATCAAAAGAATGTAACTGAAATTCTCAAAGAGGACAATTTTCCAATTTAGTTGCAGCCCTCTAAGAAGAGGTAGAATGACATGGCTAGCTGGGGCAGAAAACCCAGCTTGATGGTCCAAGCAGAGGATGGCTTTGGGGGACAGGGAGCAAGGGCTGGGTGCATAGGACCTTAGAGAAGGATGATCATGTTTCTCTGTTTATAAGTTTTCTTAATTATTTCTTTCTTTTTCTAGCTTTCATTATTTATAATTGTGTGTGTGTGTGTGTGTGTGTGTTTGTGGACTCAAATTCAGACTGAATTCTGGACTCAGGTCAGCACAGGTGAAAATGAAGCTGTTGAAAGCCAGGTCAGAGCTGGGCTGTGCAGTATTGAATTGTTTGTTTTAACCAATTTGAGGAAGGATCCATACTTTCTGGGTTCTTGAAACTGTGAACCAGTCATAATATTGGACCAATATCATACTGCTATATAAGTGGTATTGATGGGTCATGATATTCAGAAGTGATTTTCCTATCAATATGTTGACCGTTCAAATATGAGCAACCCCAAACTCAAGACTCTTACCCAGATAACCTTCCTAGTGTGTTTCTGTGGTAGCAAACGCACACTGTGGGATTCTTTATAAGACCAGCCCAAATGAGATTCTGTTCATTGTATCAAGAATACTATGAATATTGAGTTTTTTTTTATGTTTCGACATCTTCTACTATCTTAAATTATCTATAGACTGCAAGCTAGAGGATAGAATTTTGCTACTGTTTATTAAAAGATTGTTGTACCTGTTTCACTCACACCATACTCAGATCTCTCACAGTGCAGGGGTTTGAGGTTTCCTAAGTGTCGTGATGTTTCATGGTGACTTGGCCCACTCACAGTTACTGAGAAGCAGAAGAAGGTGAGGTATGTGAAAAGTTACTTCTGCCCTTCTCCTGTGTGAGACCTGTCCAGCCTCTATACCTGTATCTGGTTATGTTAGTATCAGCAGACATGTTGAGATGACTGCTCGAGTTGCTGCTGCTACTCAGAGCAGTGATTCACGTGACTTCTCCCATGAGCCCATTCCCTCCTGTTTCTATGCTGCTCTCTGGGTGTCCCAGTCTAAGAGGACAGCCACTGGCTCTTCCTCCTTCTCCATTCGATTTCTTAATTTGGCCTCTGGCTACTTCCATTTTTTCAGGCTATTTTTTACCCCATCGGTCCCAGAGACCAACAAATAAAGCTGAACAAGATGACCCCATTCCTTTTCCCTAGCAAAACTTCTTCCTTTCTTGTTCAGCTGAAATGATCAAAAAAGGTAATGGTTAACTAATTATCTTGTGATCTGCTAGGGAAAAGAGCAAACTGATTGTACTGTGGATAGAATATTCATTATACAAACAAGAATGTAAGTTCCAATATCCGTGAGAGATTTATTAGAGAAATAATAATAGTAGAGTAGGTTCAAGTTTATCCTTGTAATAACATGTCTCTCGCTCTCCTGAATTCAAATTTGTTTCCTTGAAGTAGAATGAAATATTTATTTTACTGGGAAGTGCAATAATATAGACTATGTTTAGGGGAATTTGTTATATCTGAAAATATATTCATTTTGTCCAGCCTTTCACATTGTCTTGCGAGGTTTCATATGATGCATACCTTTATGTCATTCAAAATGTATGGAAGCAGCAAGTGAAAAACATATTGTCTCGCTATACTGTTTCTAACTTGAACTCTCAAACTAATGATTCCACAACTATTGTGTCCATACACATTTGCAAAACGAGTTCATTTAGTAATGCCAAAGAAATAAAGGTTTTAATAATCACTAAATGGTGTCTGGCTTTACATATTGTTAGAACAACAAGTACCACCTAGTTCCCTGTGGTCCTGATTTCTTTCTATTTATGCCTTTCTAATTTTTGCTGTATTTTGACATTTTCAAATAAGTATATGGCATCTGTTGAATAAATGATCACTCAAAATAAACTGTCTTCAGCTCTTGCCCAGATTCTAATCTCTTTTGCTAGGGGACACTTTTCTCACTGCTGCTGCCTGAGTGCCAGCAGGAGGGCGTCAGAGCTGCCTGAGTCTAAGAATGGCCCTGAGCTCCTGCCATTTGGACATTCTGCCTATTCTTCATGCCACTCCATCTATAATATACACCATGCTTTTCATCTCCCATCTTCACTCAGGTCTTTATGAGAATGGTATCTATTCTTTATTTTTTTAATTTTATTAGTACCTTTTAGATATCTATAACAATCGCATTCACCATATGGAATTTGTACCTGTACATGGTGTATCTTTTTTTTTTTTTTTTTTTTTTT
>PVIC010006318.1:0-54679 GCA_004025085.1 Thryonomys swinderianus
TTTTTTTTTTTTTTTTTTTTTTGAGACAGGGTCTCGCTTTGTAGTTCAGGCTGGCTCTGAGCTCACTATGTAGCCTAGGCAAGGTTCGAACTCAGCAATCCTCCTGTCTCTGCCTCCCGAGTGCTGGGACTACAGGTGTGAGCCACTACGCCCGGCACAGTGGTATGCGGTATTGATTGTTGGTGGGCGTGAGTCTCCACGTCCAGCATTGTAGGTGGTTACCAGGGATCAAACTCAGGACCTTGCGCTTGCAAGGCAGACGCTGGAACCACTGAGCTAACCCTTCCGCCCCCATAATCATATTTTGAATGCACACATAAAGAGAACAAGAGTGTGTGTGTGTGTGTGTGTGTGTGTGTGTGTGTGTGTGTGTGTGTGTGTGTGTGTGTAAAATGTTATGTGTCTATAATAATTATGGGTAGAAAGTGTTTAAAAATAGCTTTTATTTCATATTTTGATAGGTCATAGTCGAACAGTTGTTGGAATTGAAGAAAGAAAAAACAGAACATTATGTTTATTAATATTTGATCCTGGATGCCCTTCTCGAGAAATGCAGAAACTATTAAAACAAGACATCGAGGCTAGCAGTATCAAACAACTACGGAAATTTGTGGGGAATTTAAAACATAAGCAATACCAAATAGTGGCCATAGAGGGTGCTCTTTCTCCAGAGGAGAAAGCTGTAAGTATTAAGTGAAGCTTTAATAGGTGAAATTTAAAACTTTAAATATTTCGTTTTTCAGACAAGATCCCACTTTGTAGCCCAGGCTGGTCTTGTACTTGTTATGCTTTCCTCAAATTTGAAATCCTTCTGCCTCAGCTCCTGAGTACTGGGATTTTGGGTATATGCTACCACACCCAGCTAAAGTTTAAAATTTTTACTTCAAATCATTGTTCCCTTTCATATTTCCTATCATCTTGTTTTATTTCATTAAATTGAAAAATGCATTTATTTTTTCTATCACTGAACTTCTGGAATGGACATTGTTACAGTTAAAATAGTGGTGCCTGCCTTTCAGTTGCTTCACTGTGTTTCATAAATATGTATTGTATTTAACTTTTTAGTTTCAGATGAAAGATAAATAATGGCAATATGCATAATAAGAAAAAACCTAATGCCTACTGGTCTTATAATAACTACTTATTAAAATGTAATTGTGATTCCTAAAGCTCTTTTTTATGCATTCAAACTTACTGAACATGTTCAGTTCTAGAAATTAACTTCATTTGAGTTGCATCATGCCTGTATTCATAAGAATTAAGTGATAAGTAGTATAGTACAGAAGAATTTCTTGGAATTAGAAAATCTCCACTGGTTACAAACGGAAGCAATATGATAGTACACCGAGTCTAGGGAATACACAGACCTTAGAATCTCAGAGATAACTATTAGAAGACTTTAATTGATGTATTTCCTCCTAAACACAAAACACACAGTACTAGAGAGAAACATGGGCAACAAGATCATGAGGGAAAGAACTAAAATTGTTTGAAATGTGAGATTGTTAAGTATAATATTTTCAGCCACCAAACTTGGTTTATACACTTAAGAGTTGTTGGGCCAGAGATTTAGCTTGGTGGTTCCGGCACCTGCCTCGCAAGTGCAGGTCCTGAGTTTGATCCCCGGGAACCACATACAATGCTAGGTGTGGTGGCTCACACCTGTAATCCCAGCACTTGAGAGGCAGAGACAGGAGGATTGCTGAGTTCAAGGCTTACCTGTGCTACATAGTGAGCTTAGGGCCAGCCTAAACTACAAAGTGAGATCCTGTCTCAAAAAAAAAAAAAAGAATACTTGTTCCTAACTTTTCAAGTTTGGTGTTTTAATTTTCCTTTAGGAGTTTTCATTATTTTGGAAAAAACCTTACTTTGTATTAGAATGATAATTATCTAATAACAAAATTAATAGTGTTTAAAATTTCTTTCAAGGTCAGGAGACAAGCTTCTCAAGTCTTTACTGCAGAGAAGATTCCTTGAAGAATTAAAATTTTCCGTGATTATGGAATTGTACTTTGTTTTCCAAACTCTGATACAGAACTCTAATACAGCTTAAGAATCTGAATTCTTTTAAGTTCTCAACACATTTGCCTACATTAAATTTTATCTTTAGTGCTTTGTTTCAATAAATATCTTGTTTGCATTGAGGGTTTTGTTTTTCTTACCCTGTTTCAGAAACCAATTTTGTATTGTATATATAAATTGATATATATTGGATCCTAACTTGTATCAGGTACTCATTAGTATTTTACATGTATTAATTAATTTTTAAAATTCTTCTTTTAGACAAGAACTCTAGCCCCATGAAGAAGCTTGAGCTCTCAGAGAATAGTAATTTGCCAAAGGAAATGATCATGATTTGGGAATGAACCCAGGCTATTTCACTTCCAACCTCTTAACATTATACTGTTAGCTCTCTTGTCTTAGAGAACATACATAGTGAAATACCCTTCTCATTGCATAGAAATAGCTGTAATATATTTAACAGTCACAGTTCTTTACACAGGATTTGCTTTGACTGAATATTTATAATAACTATACATGTAAATTTTAGTCTATGTTTAATGTGTCTTGTAGGAAAGAAATTCCCAGATTCGTTCAATATCACTTGTATTATTGCAAGCATAAATTCCTACTCTGACAGACATAGGCGGGAGGAAATTAAAGGTTTTCAGGAACTCACAAACTCCTTGGGTAACAAGAGCACATTCACAGTATTTACATATAGGATCACAGCCTCAGCCATACCAGCCCCCAGACACTAAGTCCAGTATTGTTGTATGTAGTTACGGGGATTGAACCAGGCAGGGACTTTGCACTTGCTAGGCAGGCACTGGAACCACTGAGCTAAACCTTCGGCCCTAAATGAGACATTTTTGAAACAAGAATACAAAAGCATGTGTGCTGCTGGCCATGGCCAGCAGAACATGATGTGATCTGTTGAGCACTGTTCTTTAAACACGTTAATAGTTCTATATATAAACTGTCAGATTTGATATTTTTAAGGAATTATGCAGTATATGTAATTCCTGACTGAATATAAAATTAGTCCCACATAAGGGATTTGTGTATGTTAGAACCACAGGTATGTAGGACCAGTCTAATTTTATTCTTCATCATCATCATCATCTCCATCTTCCCCAGTTTCTTCACTGTCCTCAGCTGCAAGTTCCTCTGCTTCCTGTGCAGCTCTGAAAGCCTGTTCCTCTTCCACACTAGGATCGTCCATTTCTGTAATTTCTGGTCCACTGGGATATTCTTGATAAACTGGTGGTGGAACTGGGGGTGTATAATTGTCCACACTATATTTGTGACCCCAGCCAATGTAGAAATTTTCGAACTTTCTAGAAGTTAAAAAAGTCATTTAGTGGGAAAATTCTTCAGTACAAAAACAATGCTATTGCTGTATTATGGTCCAATAATTTTAAGAAAACATACATTTAAAATGTAAGGTTAGAAGTAAATTATTCCCCAATAGCTGTTCTACCATAGGAAATTATTTTGATGCAAACTGCTGAAACTAAGAAAACCATGGGGCCAGACTTTGTTAAAATATACCTTCCAGGGCCAGAGGGTTAGCTCAGTGGTTACGGCACCTGCCTCGCAAGCACAAGGACCTGAGTTCGATCCCCGGTAACCACATATAATGCTGGGCGTGGAGACACGCCCACCAACAATCAACACTGCATACCACAATGCCAGACGTGGTGGCTCACGCCTGTCATCCCAGCACTCCAGAGGTAGAGACAAGAGGATTGCTGAGTTCGTGACAGCTTGCCTGGGCACCATAGTGAGCTCAGGGCCAGCCTGAACTACAAAGCGAGACCCTGTCTCCAAAAAGGAAAAAAAAAAAAAAAATATATATATATATATATATATATATATATATATATACACACACACATATACACCTTCCATCCCATTTGACCCTGCTATTTTCCTGCTGGGTATGTTACCAAAAGAACTAAAAATAACACCACAGTGACCTGTGTGCAACCATGTTTACAGTTGCACAGACTATAATAGCTAAATCTTAGAAACAGCCCAAAAGCCCATCAACTGGCTAGAGATGTGGGTTTTTGGTTTTGGGGTTTTTTTTTTTTTTGACAGAGGGTCTCACTTTCCAGGTCAGGCTGGCCCTGAGCTCACTATGTTGCCCAGGCAAGCCTCGAACTCAGCAATCCTCCTATCCCTGCCTACTGTGTGCTGGGATGACAGGCATGAGCCACCACGCCCAGCCTTGTAGTATGTGGTACTGATTGTTGGTGGGTGTGAGTCATTACACCTCATATTGTTCTATGTGGTTACTGGGGATTGAACCAGGGTCCTTGCACTTGCTAGGCAGGCACCAGAACCTTTGAGCTAAATCTCCAACCCAAGATGTGGGGTTTTTTTTACAATGGAATATTACCAAGCCATAAAGAATAAGCTTTAGACATTCATAACTAAATAGGTGCAGTAAGTGAAATAAATAGGGCACACATATGTAAATAATATCAGCAGGCTGAGGATTTATCTCAGTGGTTCTGGCATTTGCCTCGCAAGCACAAGGTCCTGAGTTCGATCCCCAGTATCACATACCACAGTGCCAGGTGTGGTGGCTCACCCCTGTAGTCCCAGCACTCAGGAGACAGAGGCAGGAGGATTGCTGAGTTCGAGGCTTGCCTGGACTACATAATGAGCTCAGGGCCAGCCTGAACTACAAAGCGAGACCCTGTCTCAAAAAAAAAAGGAGGGGGGAATAAATATGATTTGGAAAGAAAAAGAAATAGCATGTATAAGGGGTGGGGGGTTGTGTTGGGTAGGGATATAAGTAAAAATGAGAATTAACGTGTCATACACTGGTACAAATTCCCCAGTGTTGAGTGTGATTGTGAGCTGTATATAAAATGTACCAATAAAGAATTCAACTTTAAAAAAAAAAAAGGCCTTATGCAACTTAGGGGTGAGGTGGGGAAATGTTATTAACTTTCCAGAATGTTACATGGAGGGACTTAAGATCTTCCTACCAAACTGAACTATTGGTGTGTGTGTGTGTGTGTGTGTGTGTGTGTGTGTGTGTGTGTGTGTGTGTGTGTGTGTGTGTTTGAGACAGGGTCTCGCTTTGTAGTTCAGGCTGGCCCTGAGCTCACTATGGTGCCCAGGCAAGCCGCCGCGAACTCAGCAATCCTCCCGTCTCTGCCTCCCCAGTGCTGGGATTATAGGCGTGAGCCACCACGCCCAGCACTGTGGTATGTGGTATTGATTGCTGGTGGGCGTGAATCCCCACGCCCAGCATTCTATGTGGTTACCAGGATCGAACTCAGGACCTTGCGCTTGCGAGGCAGGCACCAGAACCACTGAGCTAAATCTCCGCCCACTACTGGTATATTTAATGACACTCCCATCGAGCAGTTTGTACCACTGTTGGTACAAATGGATCTCATCATGTCGGTCTTTTTTTTTTTTTTTTGGAGACAGGGTCTCGCTTTGTAGTTCAGGCTGGCCCTGAGTTCATCGTGTAGCCCAGGCAAGTCTTGAACTCAGCAATCCTCCTGCCTCTGTCTCCTGAGTGCTGGGACTACAGGGGTGAGCCACCACACCCAGCATTGTGGTACCAGGGATCTAATTCAGGACCTTGCACTTGCCAAGCAGATGCTGGAACCACTGAGCTAAATCCCCAGCCCTCGTATCAGTCTTTTTGCTAATAAAATTAATACAAAGTTGTCTGTGGAACAGTCGTACATGTACTACCTATGGTTCAAGCCACTAGGCACTAAGACCTTGTCATGAATGTTAGGTTGTTAACTCAGCAGACTTGGTTGAATGAGAAGTCAAACTTGAAGTTAAAAAACTTGTTTTACTTTTTCAGGCCTGACTTCGGGCGATTAGAAAAGCTTTATCTGACATGTCTTTCTCTGGAAAACTCCCTGCTCCCCAACAGGAAAAATTCCTCTCAGACCAAGTGTCCACAAGGAGGACATTAGATTAGAGGACAAGAGTGCATTAGATGAGGAGAACAGTGGCCGAGGACTGTGGACCCTCTGGCTGGTCTTGCTGTCTGCATTCAGACACCTTCATTTCTAGGTCTCTTCTTCCGAGGCCTGAATACCCCATTCTCACCTCCTTCTATAAGCCACAGTACCTTTTGTTTAGGACGCCTTTGTTAGTGAAGGGACCATAAGAACCACCAATCTGTGACAACCGTGTTTGTGCAGACTCCTCTGCCCCTCCATTCATGGGGCGTGGGGAAGAGTTGTCTGCTGAGGTTCTCACAGTGAGTGGCTTTAGTTCCCGAGTTTTGGATTGCTGCCCTAACAGCTGGCCTGACACCCGGCAGCTCATCTCTCTCAGCTCCACTGTACTGCTGAGGAGAGACTATCAGGAAAGAATGGAAGCACAAGACAAGGAAATGTCTGTTCTAGGTGAGGAACAATAGGATTTGGAGTATATTGATTCTAAATCCCTCAAAGGTGATATTTTACAGATTTTAAATTGTCTTATCAAAATATTCAACAAAAGGGCCGGAGATTTAGCTCAGTGGTTCCAGCGCCTGCCTCACAAGAGTAAGGTCCTGAGTTCAATCCCCGGTAACCACATACAATGCTGGGCATGGAGACTCATGCCCACCAGCAATCAATACCACATACCACAGTGCCAGGCGTGGTGGCTCACGCCTGTATTCCCAGCACTCGGGAGGCAGAGACAGGAGGATTGCTGAGTTTGAGGCTTGCCTGGACTGCATAGTGAGCTCAGAGCCAGCCTGAACTACGAAGCGAGACCCTGTCTCAAAAAAAAAAATGTTCAACAAAAGTAATCTAAGTCTTATACACTACTTAGAATTATCTCCATCAATTTAAGTGAATAAGGAAATTTTTGAAATAATCATAGATGAAAAACGATGCTTCATTTCAATTAAGTGCAAAACCCCAATTTAATATCAAAATCAAAAACAATATAATCGGATGTATTTTACTCTTTGTCATACACGTAATATGGCAAAAATGGAATAAAACAATAGTCACTTAACATTCCAGTGATAACATTATTTCTGGATACTTACTTGCCAGTGGAAAAGGCATATGCTCCAGGCCAACGATTGGATCGAAGGACTGCAGTGGCATATTGTGGAATAAGATTTGAGGATAGTTGCGTTGTCCAAGCAGGTATATTCTGAATCTCTGGAATTCAGTGAGAAATTAATATCATAACTTAAATAGACAAGAATCTACTGTATAGCTGAAATTATTTTTCTAAATTTTAAACACATTTGATATAGAAAGAATTTAAAGCATTATCTTCATGTAAAATCAGGAAAATTTTTGATTGTTTTAGGACAACAAATTGAAATATACATGTCTATATGCATATTAACACATATATACATTTTTGCCACAGAGTTTTTATTAAGGGAGAGAAGGCTTCTGTGGGAGAAAGAATATTATTTTGTACTATGCGCCACCAAAGAAAGGTCAAATTACTACTAATGCAGAAACTAAACAGTCCCACATAGGTATTTTACTCTAGCTATGCCATGTGATTATATTCTGCAGAACACAAGACAGCATGGTGATGCCCAAGGGTCACCATTTCCCCACGGGCGACAGCTCCCGTACTCTCCATGTCACTGCTTTGGCCTCTACTACAGCGTGTGTGAGAATGGGAAGCTGCCTTGTTTACCCCACCGTTCCAGGACAGGAAGGGAGAGGGGTTGGAACCTAGGCGCCTACCCACTTATTGGCTTCCAGTTCCTAAGTATTTGCCACACAATGCACACTGTGTATGGTTTATGTCTTAATAGCTACATAAAGTTACCTAAGTCTTCAGAGATTGGTGTCAGAAGAGGAGGTCCCACTTCTTGCTCTGGATAGTCAGGTTCTTCTTTTTCTTCATCTTCCTCTTCTTCCTCCTCATTTTTTGGTATGGAGTTGAACCAAGTGCAGCGACCCTGGAAATAAATGTTTTAAGATTTAATAATGGGGCCAGGCGTGGTGGCTCATGCCTGTAATCCCAGCACTGGGGAGGCAGAGACAGGAGGATTGCTGAGTTCACGGCGGCTTGCCTGGGTACCATAGTGAGCTCAGGGCCGCCTGAACTACAAAGTGAGACCCTGTCTCAAAAAAAAAAAAAGATTTAATAATGTAATGTAGACCTCAATATTTATCTGGATTGAAGGAATTATCAGGATATGGCTTTACTATATGGAAAATTAATTTTTCATTTCATTCTATGTACATTTACCAAGTGCTATTTCCATGTAAGTAATTCCAACCAAAAAAAAAAGGTGGTATTATTTTGCAAGAATTTACTAATTTCTTAAAGTTACAGAACTTCAAGTTTTGTGTATATTTTTAAAGTTAACAGAACCTTAATTAAAAGGTAATAATAATTTATACTGGTTCTAATTAATTAAAGCTATTATGATTAACTTTTTTTTTTTTTTTTTTGCTTTTTGGAGACAGGGTCTCGCTTTGTAGTTCAGGCTGGCCCTGAGCTCACTATGGTGCCCAGGCAAGCCGCCGCGAACTCAGCAATCCTCCTGTCTCTGCCTCCCGAGTGCTGGGATTACAGGCGTGAGCCACCACACCCGGCACTGTGGTATGCGGTGTTGATTGCTGGTGGGCGTGAGTCTCCACGCCCAGCATTGTATGTGGTTTCCGGGGATTGAACTCAGGACCTTGCGCTTGCGAGGCAGGTGCTGGAACCACTGAGCTAACCCTCCGGCCCAGTGATTAACAATTTTTAAACGTGGCTGTAAGGTTGGAGGTTATAATTTTTCAGCCTTAGAGATGTCTCAGAGTATCTGCTCTCTAGATCAAAACACTGCAGAGATTTAGCTCAGTGGTTCCAGCACCTGCCTCGCATACACAAGGTCCTGAGTTCGATCCTGGTAACCACATACAATGCTGGGTGTGGAGACTCACACCCACCAGCAATCAATACCACATACCACTGTGCCGGGCGTAGTGGCTCATGCCTGTAATCCCAGCACTTGGGAGGCAGAGGCAGGAGGATTGCTGAGTTCGAGGTTTGCCTGGGCTACATAGTGAGCACAGGGCCAGCCTGAACTACAAAGCGAGACCCTGTCTCAAAAAAAAAAAAAATTGCAAAGATTTTTCTACCTGTTAGCGAGAAATGACTGCAGAGTGCTTAGAATGATGATCTTTGGCTCCATTGTGTACACCCTCCTCTATCACTGTATTACTAACAGCTGTATTCTCTCTGTTATGTTCCTAATGTTTCCTAAATTCTTTCACTCAATTTCTTCATCTATAAGGATAATAATACTATATTTTTATAGGGTTGCTCTGGGGATAAATTTATGAATGCGTGTACATAATTTAAAACATAATATATACATCTATAGCATATATTATAGTCATATAATTAATAAAATATACATAAAATTTAATATATATTGTGCTATAACACCTGATACAGTAGGTCCTGTAAGTGCTATGTAGCACTGGTTTCTTATTTTGTTTTTCTAATCATCCTTTTTCTTGACATAAAAGGTCCATGTATTAGAGATAGCATAAAAGAACTGTTTCCAAAATAATGCATCCATCTCTGATATGTAAAAGCAGAGTAATTGCAGAACACACATAAATCTTAAGTCTGTGCTGCATCTGACAATATTCCCCTACCTGAGGAAGGATGTGCTGTACATGATGAACCCAATTGGACAGAGATTCCACTAGATCAAGCACTTGGATGCCTTCAAAATCCAGGTTTTCCTCAAAGCTATCTCGTCCATTTTCTACCTCTTCCTCCTCCTCTCCTTCTTCTTCACCAAACTGGTAGAATCCTAGAGGACTGACATGGGTTCCTGCTGAAATTCGTGCAATTTGTGCTCGTAAGTAATTGCTCTCATTTCCTGGAAAAGGTGGGTAGCTTATGATGGGAGCATCTAATCGCCCAGTAAAAAATTTCTTGATTTTTCTTGCAGTAACAATCTGTGAAGGTGTGACTGATGGTAATTTCACCCACGGTCTTCCTGGTTCATTGCAAACAAAATAGACATATTTGTTGGCACCTGTCCTTTCTTCTTTTGGTACTGCCTGTGGAGGCTTGTAGAAGGACTTTGGTAACTCATCTCCCTCGTCCTTGTCAGCTCCCTCTTCATTGTCCCTCTCTTCAGTTGTATCTTCCTCTTCCACTTCTTCCTCTTCCTCTTCCTCTTCCCCCTCGCGAAGTTCTACTTCAGCTACAATATAATTCACTTCCAGACCCAAGATCTTGCCCCAGAAACGGCATCTTTGCACTGGGTGGGTGTCAGTAAGTTGTTTGAGGGCAAGAAATATGCGGTAAGTCTCACTAGCACCTAAACCAACTCCAGCTTGTTCAAAATAAAAAGCAGACTCCATTACATTTGGAAGAGAGTTTTCTACCTGGGAAGATAAATACTATGGTTAAAATTTTATCAATAAGGGCCAGAGGGTTAGCTCAGTGGTTCTGGCGCCCGCCTCGCAAGTGCAAGGTCCTGAGTTCGATCCCGGGTAACCACATACAATGCTGGGCGTGGAGACTCACGCCCACCAACCATCAATACCACATACCACAGTGCCGAGCGTGGTGGCTCATGCCTATAATCCCAGCACTCGGGGGGCAGAGACAGGAGGATTGCTGAGTTTGAAGCTTGCCTAGGCTACATAGTGAGCTCAGGGCCAGCCTGAACTACAAAGCGAGACCCTGTCTCAAAAAAAAAAACAAATTTTATCAATAAGCAGAAGTGTCTGTTTATTTTAGCTCTACTTTCTCCGCTCCTGCAACATTTCTTTGAAGATTTAACTTAAGCTATAATAATGCTCAAATTTCAGTTCTACTCACTTTACTTATAAATGTAGCTTCCTGTACTCATTGTATTTTGTACTCCTTAATGTGATATTTACCCTGTTTTGTATGTATATTGTAAGAAGAGTTTAATAACTGCTATTTACAATGAAAATATATAGTTTTATAAATATATTTAAGCAATTATTACTATGCTAAAGTAAGATGCAGTATAACTTAGGCTCACAAATATTTAGAGAAAATATGGATATAAATATGTTTATATTGCCATGTAGAAATACTTTTGAAACATATTTTTTAAGGGTAAACAAAAATATACTTGTATATGTAAATATATTTGGTAACAGTATAAATAAAAGGAAAATGTAATAAGTGTTCAATTTAACTTGAAGAAAATGTAATCAGATGTGTATCCCTACTGACAATAAATAATTCGGGATTTAAGACAATGAAGAAAAATTTAAATAGTCCTATAAAAGAAAAACAGGAAAATGAATAAGCATTCTCAATGTACCAAAGAAAAACATTTGTAAGAATATGGGAATGTAGGGAAGAACTTGAGATCACAATAGAGAAATTGAGAACATTTTTTTTTTTTTGAGACAGGGTCTCACTTTGTAGTTCAGGCTGGCCCTGAGCTCACTATGTAGCCTAGGCAATCCTTGAACTCAGAGCAATCCTCCTGCCTCTACCTCCCAAGTGCTGAGATTACAGGCACCATGCCCCCGTCACTGTGGTATGTGGTACTGATTGCTGGTGGGCGTGAGTCACCACACACAGTATTGTTATATGTGGTTACTGGGAATCAAACCAGGGAATTTGTGCTTGCTAGGCAGGCACCAGAACACTGAGCTAAATCTCCAGCCTACATTTTCTATTCTTTTTTTTTTTTTTTTTTTTTTTTTTTTTTTTTTTTTTTTTTTTTTTTTTTTTTTTTTTTTTTGCTTTTTTGGAGACAGGGTCTCACTTTGTAGTTCAGGCTGGCCCTGAGCTCACTATGGTGCCCAGGTAAGCCGCCGCGAACTCAGCAATCCTCCTGTCTCTGTCTCCCGAGTGCTGGGATTACAGGCATGAGCCACCACGCCCAGCATTATATGTGGTAACTGGGGATCGAACTCAGGTCCTTGCGCTTGCAAGGCAGGCACCGTAACCACTGAGCTAACCCTCCGGCCCCACATTTTCTATTCTTGATCTGCTCTTATTTATATTATTATAGTAGCATGATAAATATAATGCCTTTTATGATCCTTGCTTCTTTCATATTTCTTTTTGTTTGTCTTGCTTTGTTTTGTTTTTAAAGACAGGATCTTGCTATGTAGTTCAAGCTGAACTTGAACTCACTACTTAGCCCAGGCTGGCCTCAAATTTGTGGTGATCCTTCTGCCTCAGTCTCCCATATTCTGGAATTTTACATGTGGTCCACTGTGCCAGCTCTTGGTATTGGATTACAAAATTCATTGGTGTTCCTACTCAGCCCCCTAGAACTTTTACTTAGCTTTTTTCTTTGCTCCTTTCATTTCATAGCTGAGCCCTACATGTTAAGTGTCCTCTGAACTTCCTCTCAACACACACTGTTTTAGGTTGGGAAGAATTCTCCCATACCAGTTCAAGTAATATATGGCTGCTTGGAATTTGACTCTTTCCTGTTTTTTAGCTTTTCATATACTTTGTGATCCAGATAAAATATTACTTCCACTACAAATCCCTACACAATTGCTAATAGGCTAATAGCAGAATTAGGTGCCCCATTCTGTCTGGTGGGCCAGCTGTAAAAACACTATCAGTTGCTGTGATAAATCCCTGGTATACACCCAGACCTTTCAGATAATGTCAGGGTCAAAGGAATGGAGGAATATTTTCATGGGCGAGGTCCCCAGAGTAAAGAAAGTCCACAGAACCGACCGACATCAGCATCAAGACCAGGAGCAAATGTTGTTGTTACTTGGCCCTTATATAGGCTGCTACATAGCCTATGTCATTATGAACTTAGATAACCACATAACACATGTGCAGTAGTCTGTGCTAAGTCATGCTTACATAAGTGTATACTGGTGTATACATGCACTAGACAAGGGTGGGGGGTGTCATGTCTTTAAGGGTCCTCAGGTCCTCTGGGCTTGGGATCAGAAGCAATTCCCTACATTCCATCCCTCACAGGTTGGGGAATGTCACTCCTTAGGAGTAGCCCGCAAGGCTGACTCTTGCGCACGAAGAGCACAATAAAGAGAACAGCATCACACCACTAACACTATTATCGTCATGGCATAATTGTGGCCACCAGCAATGTTACTTGATTCCTTGTCCACCCCTAAGCATTACACAACAGGCCCGAGTTCCTGAGGAGCGGTCGTGCTCTTCTGGTCAGTGCTTTCACAGCTCACTGTGTCTGATCCCAGATCTGGTCTGGTTTGGTCACTGCCAATCAATCCAGCTGAGGAGGCACGCTGGCATGACCCTTCACGGGAGGCCTTGGACTGCATTAGCTGCAAGCGTGGTGTGCATCCAACAACGTGATTGTTGGTGCACATGGGCAAATGTGCCCAGGAGACGATGCTGTTGGTGTGACTTATCCTGGCTGGAAGACAGGTGAGAAAGAGATGCTGGATAAAAGGTGTGGTGAGCTGGCGCCTGGGGTCTTTTGCTACCCAGAGTAGGGAGGATCAGGCCCAAACTTAGCCTCTCTGAGCCTCATTTCTGCCTACTTATTAATTATTATTTCACCGTGTGCCGTCAACTCACAGGAGACTAGAATCTAATGAAAGGTTCTAGTTACGTTCCCTTCCCCTGGTTCCCACAACACATAAACCTCTAAAAAAAACTAAGGCCTGTAAAATACCACAACACCAGGGCTGGAGATTTAGCTCAGTGGTTCTGGCTCTTCCCTGGTTCGATCCCCAGTAACCACACACAACAATACCGGGCAGGGTGACTCACACCCACCAGCAATCAGTACCACACACCACAGTGCCTGGCATGACGGTTCATGCCTGTAATCCCAGCACTCAGGAGGCAGAGGCAGGAGGATTGCCTGGGCTACATAGTAAGCTCAGGGCCAGCCTGAACTACAAAGCAAAACCCTGTCTCAAAAAAAAAAAAAATTGCAACTCCATGTGAACTAACCTAGTGGTACAGGTTTGTAATTCCAGTATTTGGGAGGCTGAAGCAGGAAGATCATGAATTCCAGGATACAGAGCAAAACCCAGTATCAAAATAACAGTAATAATAACAAACTACATAATGTGGAAAATAATTAACAAGGAAATGAGTGGTGATGAAGTGAGTTAATTGGAGATTTGAAAAGATTTAAGGAAATTAAGATACAAATACTATTCAGAGAACCATAAAAAACACTTGCTATGAATTTGATGCCACAACCCCCTTATCTCCCCCAAACCTCTTCCTCCCGAATTTAACCATTAATATTTATAGTGATGACTTACCATTTCATCTTCCAGTTCTTGGTCAGCTCCTTCCAAATGTCCTTGGAGAAAAAGAACCTTTTGCCTCTCTGCTATTTCATAGGTTGGGAGCATCTCATTCTCATTTTGCAGGGTATCTAATTTTTTACTAAAATGTGCCATTTTCACATCTTGACTGATATTTTCAATGATGTCAACAGCATTTTCAGGACGCTCATCTAATATCTTGGTCAGCATATTAGAAAGATGATCATATCTACTCAAACAGAGAGAATTCCAGGTCATATGCACATCGAGAATACTCACAGAAGCATTCCCTACAGGCCGCTGTGTTTAGGGAACTCCCCAAACTGACATAGTTATTTTTCAGTGAAGATGATTTTCACCATGTCAGAGAGGAGCTATCCTAGAATTTTCCTTAGGGAATGCCTCTACAAGGATATGGATGTTTAAATTATTAAAGAAAAATATAATAAAGCAAGATACATCATCAACATTAGATACATTTCTGAAACGGGAGTCTCTTGGGTACATATTTACAAGTGATTAATAGTTTTCATTGTTACTTTCTTTTCCACTCCCCTGTCTCATCCACTCAATTTCACTTAATAAATCTGCTAACTATATCTTTAAGACCTTTTTATTCTCTTTCCATCTTATTTTTAAGCCAGTTATTTACTTTATTTTGACTCACAGGGATCAATTTCATTTTGCAACCTCCACTACATAAACTAAAACGAAAATTATCAAATATTATATTTATTAAACTGTGATGCCTCTAATATTTGTTTCTGTTCTATCGAAAACACTGCTCTAGCTTTTATTTCTCAACTGAATTACTGAAATTGCTCCTCTTCTCTCATTAATCCATTATATTTTATATACAATCTTTAGTGTGGGCTTTTCAATACCAGCTTTACAGTGGAGATTTAGTTTTAAGACAAACTCCTGTCAAACAGTTCATGGTGAAAAGAAACATGTTCAGTACAGAACTTGCAGAAAATGACTCTCTGCATTACATATCTCTAACTTCTTTCTAAGTCTATCAGACCTGCCCTTGTGAGGTAAATCAAAGAAGAATCACTTTCATTGCTAAATCCCCTAAGGCTTTATTTGTCCCAAATATAACATTTCTCTCAAAAAATAATTTTAAACCCCCCTTTTCACAAAGACACATACTTAAGTCGTTTCTGAGTTTTTCCTTTGTTTAGAGTGATCCTTTCTGATGACACAGAAATGCTGCTGGGAAATTACATTATTTCCTGTATAGCAAGTGCTTTAGGTCCTCTAAGGCCAAGATCAGATTTTCACTTTTCCTATGTCTTTTCCCTTACTAACATGAAACAAATATATGCTTAGTAGCTTCCTGCTTTGTATTAACTAATCCGAGATGATATTCTTGTTTCTTCTTCAATGTCTGTTTATTTGTAATGGATTTTAAGAATATCAGAGAAAATATGTAGATTATATTAGCAACCTATGTGAAGGGTAGTTAAAATATTATATTTGAAAATTATTCTCTGCAAATATTGCCATTGTTATAAATGAAAGAAATTGTAAAAAACTTCACTAAGGGTTTTTAATATTTATTCAGGTTGGAACTCAGGGAGGAGCCTCTGAAGTCCAAGTGAGAAAGATTCCACATAAATTACTGTGCAGTCGTGTTTGTAAGGAGTACACTTGGTTTGCTCCAGTACATAGGATATAAATCAGAGAACCCAAACCCCAGTTTTTATTTTTCAGTTTCAATATAATGTCTACATGTGTTCTACTCATAGCTCTTCAATACATATAGGATGTAAATGTTTTTAAAATACACACCTGAGGGCTGGAGATTTAGCTCAGTGGTTCCAGCTCCTGTCTAGCAAGCGCGAGTTCCCTGGTTTGATCCTGGGTAACCACATACAGCAATACCAGGCGTGGTGACTCACACCCACCAGCAATCAGTACCACATACCACAGTGCTGCCTGTGGTGGCTCACACCTGTCATCCCAGCACTTGGAAAGCAGAGGCAGGAAGATTGCTGAGTTTGAGGCTTGCCTGGGCTTCATAGTGAGTTCAGGGCCAGCCTGAACTACAAAGCCAGACCCTGTCCCAATAAAATAAATAAATAAATAACATCTGAAAAGCTATTGTGTGACATCTTAATATATATTTATTAGATAGTAATTTGTGATTATTGTTTTTTATTTAGAGAGAATTAATAATTTGTTTTAATAGATGGTAGAAAAAAGAAAGTAACTTTTTTGGAAGCTTTCTGTTCATTAATAGAAAGTTATAATTATAGCTTGTATTTAATCAAATACTTTGTTTTGTTTGAGACAGGGTCTCGCTTTGTAGTTCAGGTTGGCCCTGAGCTCACTATGTAGCCCAGGCAATCCTAATCCTCCTGCTTCTGCCTCCCAAGTTCTGGGATGACAGGCATGAACTACCATGCCTGGTTCAAAGGTTATTTTAATTGCCACAAAAATACATTTTTTTTTTTGGTGGTATCAGGGATCAAACTTGGGCCCTTGTGCTTGCAAGGTAGGCACGGTACCACTTGAGCTAAATCCCCAGCCCTCAAAAATAGATTTTATGTCTGTCAAATTAGATCTACATACAAGAGATGGGGGTTAAAGCCATCTTTACTAAGCTGTTTTGGACTGCAGGTTCTAAAGTGCTTAAATAGTGAATATTAACCCAAAATATTGTTTAATGACCTCATAAACATCATTTGAAAGCCCAGTTAATTTTTTTTTTTTCTTTTTGAGACAGGGTCTCGCTTTGTAGTTCAGGCTGGCCCTGAGCTCACTATGGTGCCCAGGCAAGCCGCCGCGAACTCAGCAATCCTCCTGTCTCTGCCTCCCGAGTGCTGGGATTACAGGCGTGAGCCACCACGTCTGGCACTGTGGTATGCGGTGTTGATTGCTGGTGGGCGTGTCTCCACACCCACCCAGCATTATATGTGGTCACCGGGGATCGAACTCAGGACCTTGCGCTTGCGAGGCAGGCGCCGGAACCACTGAGCTAACCCTCCGGCCCCAATTTTTTTTTTTTTTTTTTGAGACAGGGTCTCGCTTTGTAGTTTAGGCTGGCCCCGAGCTCACTATGTAGCCAGGCAAATCTCAAACTCAGCAATCCTGCTGTCTCTGCCTCCGGAGTGCTGGGATTACAGGCTTGAGTCACCACGCCCAGCATTGTATGTGGTTACCGTGAATCAAACTCAGGACCTTGCGCTTGTGAGGCAAGCGCCGGGACCACTGAGCTAAATCTCCGGCCCAAACCCAGTTAAATTTTAATATTTATCTTGTATCACTTGTAAAATGATTTAGTGAAGCTATTTTCTCACTTTAGTTTTTGTATTCAATTTCACGTTTTAGTAAATTTACAAATATTTACGAGCTGTTTTGTTATTTTAGAAAATTTGAAAATTCATGTTTGTTATTTAACCCAGGATATTGTAACAAGAAATATACCTACCATACACTACTGAGTAGAATATCACATTCCAACAGCTTAAGAAAATTATACTTTAAAGTAGTAATTTATTAATGTTTTGAATTGCTCAATCTCACAATTAGTGAGAGAATTGTCCTATCAAATATTATTTTTTAATTAGACAAGTAATGACTACAAACATATGTGGCATTATATATATTCAGTGGTTTAGATTTTTTTATTTAGTTTTATTTTTTTATTTTTTGGTTCTAGGAATTGAACTCAGGACCTCATGCTTTCCAGGGAAGCATGGTGCCACTGAGCTAAATCTGTGACCTTATATTCATTATGTATTCAATATTTTCTGACAAAACAAGAGGCATCTTGGCAGATTATGATGAGAACTGAAATAATTCAGAAGGTGACCTGTAGTCTTCTGCTATTCATTCATATTCAACAGTCAGTTGATAACGTCATGTTAGGAGCTAAACATAGCAGCAGCATACATTACTCATATGTTCACTGCACTCTGGGGCCTGCAGTATAGTTCACTGAGTCAGGAACTAGAATGTCAGTCCATAAATATACATACAGCTATAAATGGCTTTGGAGTACTATGAAGAAAAGGATGAAGCTGTTATAATTGAATTGTACAGAGCTCTAATGGGCCAGTAGCCAGCCAGGGATAGGACTAGGGAAGAAGCATTGAGGCCATGGAACCAACATATCTACTGACCAGGCCTTGCAGCTAGAGCAGAGCCACAGGAGGTGTGTGAGTCTGTAATGTCCTAAGCCCAGAGATCCAGGAAATTCAGTAGTCTGGGAATCAGTTCCCTCCTCTGCAAACAAATGAGTTGGTCTGATGTTTTCTAAAGTCCCTACTTGCCATAACATTTGACAGTCTCTGATTATGTAACCATAAGGGCAACAATCTATAGAAAGCATGGTGCCACTGAGCAAAATCTGTATTGTCAGAAGTTTTGAAATTGAACTATAAGGGAATGCCCAGAACATACCAGAATTGCTGGTCACCACATGTGAAGAGAGACCTGGATAAAATGGATGTGTTCTGAGTGGCCTGTGTAATGACAAATTCTCACGGTTTATCCCAAACTGGAGGCTTTTTTAGGATGCAGTATGATTGGTGCTCAAATCAAGACAGTCTCAGTAAGCTAGGATCACTGCTCACCTCAGGGCTGGACTGGAAAATAGCTCAAAGCCATACTGCACAAGCACTAAATCATTAAAATTGTAGGCATAGGCCTTCTCTATCACTCCAATTTTTTTTACAGGAACCCTAAACTTTGCCTTTATTTTCTCTTCGAAGCACAAGACAAATGCTAAGTTTTATTTCTGTGCATTAGAATCTTTAAATTCCAAGAGACCCCACTGCTTTTAGTGCTGTGATGTAATTTTCTGACTTTCTTTTCCTATAATATCTTTTCAAGTGTATTTCCATTTACCTAGAGAAACATATGGTCACAGATACCCCAAACCCTTTTCACTTTGTGAGGATGATCTCCTTCCTCTTACCGTAGACTTACAGGTTCAATCCTGTGTTACTGCTGTCCCGAAGCAGGTAACCCTTGGCATTCTGCACTGCCAACTCAAGAGTGCTGGGGGCCGCCTTGAAGGCCCAGGTCCCAGGCTTATTTGGGTCCTGATGCCTGCTCCAGTGCTCCTTCTGGACGCTTCCAGTTCGCATCTGTTTTGGTTTAGAGGGCTCGGTGCTTGGCCTGGGTTGCTGAGTCGGTGTTGAGGTATCCTGGCCCAACCAGCTTGGGGGAGCAGAATCCCTCTCATCAGTCAACGGCCTGGGTGGGTCGGAAAGAGGAATCCCAGCATCAGGAGTCCCGCTGGTGGGTTTGCCTGGCTGCCAGGGGGCCCCGAGGTCCTGGCTGGCCAGAGAGAACAAGGGTTTCTGAGGTGGTGGTGGAGAGGACGCCCCTGCTCGCTCCGCTGCGTGGTCTTCGGACCCGGGGCTCGGGGCACTGCTGCTCGTGGGCCGGGGGTCGGGGTCGGGCGCCGATTTGGACTCCCAGGGCTCCGCTGTCTCAGGCCGAGGATCCCGGGGAGAAGCGGCTGTCCCTTCTTCCCACAGCTGCCCTGCTGTCCTCAGTTGCTGGTTTTCTTTTTCTTGTTTCAGGGTCGTAGAGTCTTCCATGGAAAGAGTTGAGAAAAAAAACTCCGACGACGGAGCGTGAAGATACCTGGAAGACGGCAGAGCGGAGCGGAGCGGTCGAAGTTCTTCCAAATGATTTCTGCGTCGCAGGAGCTCAGCAAGTTGAAGCGTCCTGTCTCCATGGTAACCCTGGGGCGGTACCTCCAAGGATTAAAGAGACAGGCATGCTGCCAGGGTTGTAGAGGGGAGGATTTTAGATTTGTGATTGGATAGAGATGCTGTCCCTCTTTCTTGCTCACCCAATCCGATCTGGACTCTAGAGATACTGTTTGGAAACCCAAATCCTGGTTTGGTGCTCCAGCGCAGGGTGATTTAGGGTCGTGTAATAATGTGATCCAAGTTGTGCCTGAGGAGCTGATGGTCCATTAGTGAAGAAATGGTAGTGGTAGTGGTGGTGCAGGAGGGAAGGGTAAGAGGGAAGAGAAGAAAACGAACGACGGTAGAGCCTTGGGGAACCTTGTCTCACTGCGCCCACCAACCAAGCCTGGAGACTGAAAAAAATAAGGTAGTCCTGAATTTTGTTCTCCTGTCTTCGATGGAATCTGCCCTATCAGTAAGCAGAATACATTTTCAAGGAGAAGGTAGTACAAAAGTTACTCTGTGTAAACAATTTCTTGGGCTACTTGTTTTCTAATAACAAATTCAAATGAACTCTACAGCTATATTGATATAAAATAGTTTTTGATAACCTGCATGTGAATTCACTTTACACTGATTTAAGGTCATGAATATAACTATACATTTTTGTCTGCTGTCTCTCCCATGAAGAAAGTATACAGGATTGGACCATATCTAGATTGACTGCAAATGATAAAGTAGTCAAGTGTTTAATGTTAATTTATTCTGCATTTCTCTCTTTTAAAATAAACCAACTGATATTTTGTTATTTTACATTTTATATTAATGTGATTACCATTAAGTAGCTGGTGATAATTCTAACTTCATGGAAGAATATATAATTAAGATCAGCACATACACATAATAAAATGTTTTTCAGCTTTAAAAAGCAATAAAGTTTCATACATATGGATATATCTTGAAAATGTTATGCTAAGTAAAATAAGCTAGACACAAAAGGACAAAACTGTATAATTTCACTTATACTGGATGTCTCAAATAGGTTCAGAGAAAGCACAATAGTGGTTCTCAAGGATATAGGGGCCAGATGTGGTGGTGCATACCTGTAATCTTACCATTTGGGAGACTGAGGCAGGAGAATTGCTATAGTTTGAAGCCAGCCTGATCTACATAATGAGTTTAAGGACTAACAATAAGACTGTCTCAAAAAAAATCCTAGAAATCAACCTATGAACACTGAGGTACATTTCCAGAAGAGAGAGAGGGAGAGAGAGGGAGAGAGAGAGAGACAGACTTGCTAAAGTGCTAGGCTGCCAGGAAGGGCTTGAATTTGCAATCCTTCTCCCTCAGTCTCCCAGAGTGCTAGAATTACAGGTGTGCACTGCCATGCCTGGTTTCTATTCTTAAGTTTTAGAAGCAAGTTCAGTATATATTGGAAATTTTATTTCAACTCTTTTGAAACCCTATATCAATGTTTATATAAAATCATTTTTTATTTCATCCACTTTGAGTAATTTTAATTTTAAAACAAATAAGTCTATTATAAAAATGAATATAATGAATTTTAAATTTCTTTCATGAATTGCAGTATTCTTTTACTGTTAATGTTTGGTTTTCTAAAGTTTTTTTACTTTATCAGTCTTTCTAAATACTTATTTTACTTATCTCATAGAAGCAAATCTGATGATTTCTTTGGGCTAATTTTCTATTCTTAGTTTTAAATTCTGAATTATTTTATATATTTAAAACATCTTTTCTGCTTGCTTTGAGGTGAAAGCTTACTTCACATACTCATATTATTCCTTTTCATTTTCTTGTCAAGAAACCCAGTGTTTATATATCTTTCAGAAGAGAATTTTCTTCCTTTTCCTTTTCTCCTTCTTCTTTCCTCCTTTCCTATTTCTCTGGTGATCCTGACTACTATATTCTAATTGTTTTTATTTCCCATATAACTGAAGGATAATTTATGAGAGTGATTGTGGCCTTATGCATTGTCTGTGTGCTGCCTTCTTGTATTTAATGATGTTTGTGGTGTATGTGTATGTGTGTGTTATTTTGTTGGGAACCAGTCATAATATGCATAGATTGGTGAGGGTCCAGATTACAGGCTTCACAGTATTAATATGTCTCAGGGCCAGAGAAGTATGCAAAAAACTAGACTTCCTTTGTGGAGAAATCTTCATTGAGGGGTTCCAGAGACATGATAATGCCTACCGAGAGCAAAAGAAAAAAATTGCAGGTGTAGGGAAGGACCTTAAGTTTTCTCTTTGAGATGTGAAACTTGGTCCCAATCTTGCTGTCCTTTTTTTTTTTTTTTTTTTTTGGCCTTTTCAAGTTATTTTATTTTATTTTATTTTTTGAGACAGGGTCTTGCTTTGTAGTCCAGGATGGCTGAGCTCACTATGCAGTCCAGGCAAGCCTAGAACTCAGCAATCCTCCTGTCTCTGCCTCCCGAGTGCTGGGATTACAGGCGTGAGCCACCATGCCCAGCTCAAGTTATTTTATTAATCCAACCATAAAAAGGTCCAACCATGTTTCTACCACCCCCTTTCTTCCAAAAGTAGTGGAGAGGGCAAGAAGGAGCAGATGGAACAACTCCCCAGGAGCATCTACAGGCTGTGAAGGGAGACCCAATACAAGTGTAGCAATGGATAAAAGCAAGTAAATAGAAACACAAAGACCACCCAAAGATGAGCAGTAGGGGGCTGCCACATAGACTGTTTAGGCCTGAGGGAGATCAGGAGAGAGAAGCCCAGAGGACCTGCTTCCTTCTCACAGCCTCAAAGGCTGCTGGCTGTGGATACAGGGTCTCCTCTCCACATACAGGAACTGAGAGAAATGGGGTGGGGGATGGCAGGAGGTGGCATTGGGCACCACACCCAGGGCAGAGGGCCACACTTAGGCCTGCGCTCCCCACCCCTCTGAGCAATGTGTGCAAGACCTGTGAGGAAAAAGATGCTCTAAGCAGGCCCTAGACCCATGACTGGGAGACAGGGCTTTAAAAATAACAACAAATCAAGCCTAGTGCAGGATTTTGGCTGAGGAATGAGACATGCTAGATCACCATGCTGGAGATGTTATTAAAGAACAGCAAGGAAAGAGAAGCCAAAAAAACTGGAGGCTTTTCTACCTTTCATTATCATGACACTGAAGATCCTGCCACGTTGTCCTTACAGGAGGTGTGACAAGGTTTCACTTGGACTCTTTTATCGGGGAGGAAACAGGGTATGAGGGCTCATGCCCTTCCCAGCTTTCTTTCAGTGAAACCAGCTCATGGGGAGCAAGGGCACCAACAGCTGAGTATAATGTGCAACCAGGGTTCCAGACAGCTTCTACAACAACCCCAAATAGTCTGCTGTGCCACGCCACATATCTCAATTTTTGGGAAAATTGTATATATATATATTTATATAGTCACTAGGAGAAAAAAAACAGGAAGCTGAGAAAGGACTAGTGACTTTGGTGTGAGGAAGGAATGATCTTATAGCACCTTTCCCCAAGTCATCAAGACACCGTTGCAGCCAGAACTACTGCTTCTTTCAGTTATTTGGTGTTTAGGGGAGGAGATGGATAGGTCTGGGAGAGGTAAAGGGAAGGCCAAAAAAAAAAAAGGGGAGAAATCCCATTTATTCCCTAAAGCTATCCCTGAGCCCAGAAAAGGGCTGTGGTAGGGGTGGGCAGAGTCAAACTCCCTTACCCAAGAAACTCTGAACTCTTGACTGCAAGGGTTCAGAGGCTGGAGCTGTGGGGTAGATGAGGATGTTAGGCAGTGTCAGAGCATGTGTCATCTGCAGATGGGACACCTGTGTCCTGCAGAATTTCTTTTCTCCTGCAACCACATCCCTAGGCCTCCAGAGATGGCCACAAAAATACAGCTCTGCTCAGCAGGGCTTTGGTTTCCTGAATCTATAGATCTCAGTGCACAAGTTTCCACAAGAGTGGGCAATCGGGGCTTTTCTGTCCACCAACCTTGGTTCCTCTTCTGCCTCCAACCATCGGGTTTCTGCTCTGTGGGGATGAGAAACCTGTGGAAACAAGAACAAAGAGCCAACAAAGAGAAACCCCCGGGAAAGCAGGAGGGACATGCGCACTGGCCCGCCCCACCACGCCAGGGTCAGCCATCATCAGCAGCCACCAGCTTCCCCATGCCCTCGCGCATGTAGACAGACAAGATCTCTGTGGTCTTGAGGCACAGGCCTTGGTGGTCAACAGCCCATAGGCATCGTGGGTCATACCAGTGCACTCTCTATGGAAACACTTCTGGCAGAAGGCCTCACACAGTATGGCATCCTGGTCATCATTTACCTCATTCTGAGACACCTCAGGAATACACCAGGCTTGGGGGAACTGGGGCCCTGAGTTCCCACCTGCATTGCCAATCTGTTGGGACCTGGAGTGCCCCCACCCTGCCCACTACTGTTTGACAGGAAACAGGGCTGATTCCCATGAATAGCAGCAGGTCAGGAGCCTGAATGGGTCTTCTGGGGGAAAGCAAGGGAGCAGGGGGTTCAAGGGCTTCCCTCATCCTCACCACCAAGGCCAGAAAAAGTCAGGTTCAGGGCCAGGAAAGATTTTAGGTACTATATTTGTCAGGATTGTGGGTATTGCAGTATTTGTAAAGATTGCACTGAGGATGCTGGGTAGCAGAGGCTTGGGCATTGTTCTGGGTACCTAGTTCTTGCAGAGGACCCAGAGGATTTTGGGTCCTGCTGTGGGTGGGGTGCTTCTGGGTACTGTGGTCCCAGATACAGAATTCTCTGGCCTGTTGAAAGAGGGGGCAGTAATCCTTAAGGCCACCATAGTATAGGTGTGTGCACGCAGACGCTTTTGACACTGTGGTGGTTTGACTAATGAGCAGCTTAAGTGGAAAGCCCTGCTGAACTGAGTCAGTGTGGTTCTGGGCATGAAAGACCCACCTGAAACTTGTTGCCAAGGGCACAAAAACAGAATAGGAGGGGAAGGTGTGCACTGTTGATTTTGTTAGAGAAGCCTGTTGCAGCTGTTCTCCTTGGAGAAGGAGCTTGGGTCCTCACTGTCCCTGGGAATAGCTGCTGTTCCCTTTGGGGAGCTCCATTTTTCACCTTTAGTGTTGCTTCCTGGCTCCACTGTAGATCCCTTAGCCTTCTGGCACAGACCTTTTAACCCACTGGCATAGACTTTCTAATATCCATCTTTAGGGCTTCCCAGTGCAAATCCTTGATGCACACTCATGGAGGACATTTTTGGCATGCTAGGTCTTTGGCTGGACTTGTGCAGGACACTGCTGTGGGCTCCAACCCTTTGGTCTCTAGCACATGGACAGACTCTTGTACTCCTCTGCACTTGACTTTTTAGGTGAACATTATAAAATAACCCTATAAATTATGTGTGTCCTGTATTAAATCTGTACTTTTTTTTTTTTTTTTTTTTTTTGCTTTTTTGAGACAGGGTCTCACTTTGAGTTCAGGCTGGCCCTGAGCTCACTATGGTGCCCAGGCAAGTCACTGCAAACTCAGCAATCCTCCTGTCTCTGCCTCCCGAGTGCTGAGATTACAGGCGTGAGCCACCACGCCCGGCACTGTGGTATGTGGTGTTGATTGTTGGTGGGCGTGAGTCTCCACGCCCAGCATGATATGTGGTTCCCGGGGATCGAACTCAGGACCTTGCGCTTGCGAGGCAGGCGCCAGAACCACTGAGCTAACCCTCCGGCCCTTAAATCTGTACTCTTGCAAACCACTGACTACAACAGGTAGCTTGATCTCTGTGGTGGTGGGAGGCAAAGAGAACCTTTTTGGTACTAACAGCAGTGTTCTGGGGAGGTTATTTTGAACCATGATGGAGAAGACAGCACGCTGAATTTTCTGGGTATTGTAGTTTTGCGGTTGAGGCACTCAGTTTCTGGGTACTACAATGCGGGGAGGGAGTGTCACACGGAGGATTATGGGTACAGTAATGGGGGGGATTGTGGGGGAGCTAAGACTTCTGCCTATGGTGGAACACGCATAATCTTCAGAGTAATGTAGTCTGCGGGGGTCACTGCCAAGTTCTATGATTTGGGCACGCAGTCTTCTGTGTATTGTAGTCCTGACTGTGGATTGTCAGGCCACGAATTCTGGGTACTGAAGTTCAGGGTACATAGAAGGCTTCTGGGATGGGTTAGCATTGCCAGAGACCTCTGGCAGGTAGTGCTGTGGAGTCAGCAGCAGTTGTTACCGACCTGAGCTGCACTCCTGCGTACCCTCTATCCAATGGGAGAAAAGGGCTAAGAAAAACTCTTGTCAGGTGTTGCCACTGGCCTCCAGACTGCCACTACTTTCATTGGTTCCAGGCTCCTCCTCTGACCTGTTCTGGCACACCCAATTCTGAAGCACCCCGCCCACAGCCCGCCTCCTCCCGAACCTAGGCCCCACCCCTCTCCTTACCAGATCTTGGAGACTGCAGCTGAAACACCCTGACCCGGCCTCCCTCAACCAGATTCCACCCACCTGCCTTAACCCACCACGTTGTGCTCAATTCTAATGTTTCAGGGCTATAAACCTCTTTCTTCTCAACCCAGGTCTGCCCTCTGCTGTGCCCCAGCCGCAGCAGGCAAATAGCAGAGGTATCCTGGGCCTGTCCCTCCCCATTGTTTTTTTTTTTTTTTTAGACAGGGTCTGGCTTTGTAGTTCAGGTTAGCCCTGAGCTCACTATGGAGCCCAGGCAAGCCTTGAACTCAGCAATCCTCCTGCCTCTGCCTCCCTAGTGCTGGGATGACAGGCGTGAGCCACCACGCCCGGCACTGTGGTATGTGGTATTGATGGCTGGTGGGAGTGAGTCACCACGCCCAGCATTGAATGTGGTGACCAGAGATCAAACTCTACGCTTGCGAGGCGGGCGCCGGAACCACTGAGCTAAATCTCTGGCCCTGTCCCTCCCCATTTTATAGCCAGTCTCCATCCTCTCTTGTGACCTATGATTACTTCCAGTCCCGCTGCTCCTGGATTAGGCTGCTTCTCTTCCTGAGCCCAGGCTCCGCCCCTCTCATGACCCCAACCCCTAACCAAGGTGTCCTGGACACGCCCACCCACAGTAGGCTGGCTCCGCCTCCTAGCACAAGCGCACCATCTGCGCGCCCGCTTCACTGGATGCTTCCCGGGCCCTGACCAAACCAAAGCATTTCAGTCCGTGACTTCTACGCAGGAGGCAGCCTTCTGGAGCGGCCACCACAGAGCGCTGCTTGTCTCTCCCCTCAGCAGATGAGGAGCCTCCTACCTGGAACTGGGCCTTCACCTCAGGGCAGGTTATGGCCCAGGCTAGGTTGACTGCTGTGCCTAAGGTGAGGCCTGGGGCTAGGTCTACTGCCCAGGCTAGGGTGAGGGCTGGGGCTAAAATGAGGCTTGGTTTAGAGCCAGCTAGGGTGAGGGCTGGGCTTAAATTGAGGTCTGGAGCTATTGTTAGGGCTCTGGCTAGGGTGAGCCCTGGGCCTAAGATGAGGTCAGGGCCTAGGGTTAGGGCCTGGCTAAAGGGGAGGGCAGGGCTAGAGTGAGTACTGGGCCTAAGTAGGCTTGGGGTTAAGGCTTAGTGAGAACGTTTTTAGCTAATGTGAGGCCTGATGCTAGCTAGGCATAGGGTCCGGTCTAGTGTGATAAACCTAGCTAAGGTGAGACCTTTGAATATGGTGTGGGTCTGGGCTAAAATGAGGGCTGGGCCTTAAGTGATGTCTGGAGCTAGTGATAGGGCCCAGAGTAGGGTGAGGGATGGGCATAAGGTGAGGCCAAAATATTAAAAGATTTGGGAATAGTGGTGCATGCTGATAATCCCAGCATCCAGGAAGATGAGGCAAGAGGATTGCTGTGAGTTGGAGGCCACCCTGGGCTACACCATAAATTTTCCCTGCATTAGCTAATCAAATTTATATTTGAGATGTTTTGACTTTAAAAGTTTCAGTTTCAGGGGCTGGAGATTTAGCTCAGTGGTTCCTGCGCCTGCCTCGCAAGTGCAAGGTCCTGAGTTCAATCTGGTAACCACATACAATGCTGGGCGTGGTGACTCACGCCCACCAACCATCAATACCACATACCACAGTGCCAGGCATGGTGGCTCACGCCTGTCATCCCAGTACTCGGGAGGCAGAGACAGGAGGATTGCTGAGTTTGAGGTTTGTCTGGGCTACCTAGTGAGCTCAGGACCAGCCTGAACTACAAAGCGAGACCCTGTCTCAAAATAAAAAACAAAAACAAAAAAACTGCACAGCAAAGAAAACAACAATGAAGAGATAAGATAAAGAATAGGAGCACAGGCCTGAGTAGTTCGATCCCCAGTAACACACAAAAAAGAATAGGAAACAATTGAATATATGTTTGTAGAAACTAGCCTACAAGCTTGAACCTGATCAAAGGGTCATGGGAATTAAAAACAGAGACACAGAAACAGGTTAAAATCTGGGGGGTTAGGGTCTCACATCTCCCTTCAACATGACTGGTGCACCTCAGCTTTATTCACTCAGACATGGGGACACATGATTAGGGTTTCACAGGTATTACCTGTGTCTTACCCCCAAAGTATTGTTCCTTGTAAACAACTTAACCTCAGGTGTTTTTACTCTTTCCTGCTATAGGCCTCACCTTCCTGCCAAACCTACGCCAGCCTGACAAATCCCAGGCCTCATCTTCCCGCCAAGCTCACAACAGCCTCACAATCTCAGGCCTAACATTCCTGCCAAACCACAGACGTCACCAGTCCCAGGCCTCACCTTCCTGTGAGGGATGCCGTAAACATCATAAATCACAGGCTACTCCTTCCTGCCAAACTCATCACAGCCTCACAAACATGGACCTCACTTTCCTGCCAAACTTGACACAGACATCACTAGTCCCAAGCCCTACCTTCCTGCCATGCCTGCCATGTCTCACCAGTCCCTCTCCGTCTGGCCTAGAACTCCCCAACTTTACGATCCCCAGGCATCAATTTCCCACATTCCATCAATAAGCCCAACTTTTCCAAAGCCTCACCTTCCTGCAAGCTCACCACAGGCCTTAACAGCTTCAGGCCTTACCTTCTTGTCAAGCTTGTCCCAGCCTCACAAACCCCAGGCCTCACCTTCCCATCAAGTACACAACAAATTTCACCAGTCTCAGGCCTCAAGTTACTTCCAAGCATACCCTAGTCTCACCAACCCCAGTCATCACTTTCCTGTGGAAGATACCACTGACCTCACCAGTCCCAGAGCTCACCTTGCTGCCACGCTTGCTCCAGCCTCACCAATTCCAGGTGTCAACACCTGCCCTAGGCACCTTTTATGCTGAGCAGCAGGAGTGAGATGCAGCAAATAAGGAGGGATCTGGATGTGTATAGTGGGGCCAGCATGGATAGGAAGTTAAGGCCTGGTGTTTGTGAGGACATAGCAAGTCTTATAGGAGGTGAGGCTGGGATTTACGAGGCTAGGGTGGGGTAGGCTTAGAAGGAAGGTGAGGACTGGGGTGGGCTCAGTGTGAAGTTGAGGCCTGTAGTTTGTGGGGTTGGGGTGTACTTAGCAGAAGGAGAAGCCTAGGACTGGTCAGGCCTAAAAGGTGAAGCCACCAAGCGTGGTGGCTCATGCCTGTAATCCCAGCACTCGGGAGGCAGAGGCAGGAGGTTTGCTGAGTTTGAGGCTTGCCTGGGCTACATAGTGAGCTCAGGGCCATCCTGAACTACAAAGCGAGACCCTGTCTCAAAAAAAAAAAAAGGGCCGGAGGGTTAGCTCAGTGGTTCCGGCGTCTGCCTTGCAAGCGCAAGGACCTGAGTTTGATCCCCGGTAACCACATATAATGCTGGGCATGGTGGCTCACGCCTGTCATCCCAGCACTCGGAGGCAGAGACGGGAGGATTGCTGAGTTCGCGGCGGCTTGCCTGGGCACCATAGTGAGCTCAGGGCCAGCCTGAACTACAAAGCGAGACCCTGTCTCCAAAAAGCAAAAAAAAAAAAAAAAAAAAAAAGTGAGGCCTTGGGTTAATGAGATCCACAGATACAAATCCCTCAACCTACCCAGAGTGGAAGGCCGAGTTCAAGGTAGCAGGCCCTCACCTACTGAAGCGAGAGACACAAAGAAACACTCTGAAGGCTCTCTCCTTGGCATAAAGTATGGCTGACTGAAATGCTTTGGTCAGGTCCTGGGAAGAGCCCAGAGAGGAGGATTCACAGCAAATTCTATCATGGGAGAGGCAGAGTCAGTTTACAGTAGACCTACAGTGGCTGGGTTAGGGAAGGCCAGGGCTTGGGTTCAAGAGGAGAAGCTGCTTAATCCAGGAACACCAGGATTGGCCACAACCACAGAGGTCACAAGAAGGGGTAGGGCCTGGCAATAAAATGAAGTACCTCTGCTATTGGCATGTTGGAACCAGGTCATAGGAACCAGGCAGGCCTTGGTCCAGGAGGAGGGTCATAGCCCAGGAGTGCTAAGATTGTGTACAAGAAGGGTTATGGGAAAGGGCGCGACTGGCAGAGAAGTGTGTCTAAGGCACCTCAACTATGGGAGTCCCTAGTCTGCGTCATGAGATGGTTGGGCCCAGTCACACCAGAGGGCAGACCAGAGTTTAGAAATTAAAAATTGATAGTCCGACGTGGTGAGCTCAGGGCCAGCCTGAACTACAAAGCCAGACCCTGACTCAAAAAAAAAAAAAAAAAAAAAAATGCCTGAAAGCATCAGGATTGGGCACAGCATGGTTTTGTTATGTCAGGGGGCGGAACCTGGTTGGGGAGGCAGGGCCAGGGCACCTCAGCTGCAGGTGTCCGCGGGCTGGGTAATAAAGAGGGGTAGGCCCTAGGTTCTAGAGGAGCAGGGGTGTGGGAGGTGTGTTTCATGATTGGATGCAGCGTGGGAAATTCTCAGGTGAGGTTCACTAGGGCCAGTCACAGTAGTGGCGGTCTGGACGCCAGCGGCAACACCCAATCAGCCTGGTCTTTTCAGCTCTTTTATCCAGATGATTAGAGCATACGCAGAAGTCCAGCTCACCAGGGCAACTGACGAGGAGGTGGGTCAGCAACTGCAGACTTCACAGCATTGTCCGCCAGAGATCACAGAATCTTACACTTGGTAACCAACCCCACGAACTACAGTACCCAGAATTCACGGGCTGACAAAAGGCCCCTCTCAGGACTACAGTACCCAGAAGACTGCAGGTTCTAATCATAGAACTACACTGCCTAGATTCCTTGGCGGTGACCTCCCAGACTACATTACTCGGAAGATTATGCGTGTTGCACTATAAACAGAAGCCGCAGCCCACGACACACACACCCCGCATTATGGTACCCTAATCCTCCATGTGAGCCCACCCATTATAGTCCCGGAGACAGTGCTTCTACCGCAGAACTACATTTCCCAGAATTCGTTGCGTGACAGGCAGCACTGAAGACTATAGTACTCAGAAGACTGCGTGCCCCAATCGTAGAACCACACTACCTAGAATCCTTGGCGATGAGCCCCCCCCCCCACTACATTACTCCTAAGATTATGTGTCCCACCATAGGCAGAAGCCTTTGCTCTCATCTACAACCCGCACTATGGTATCCATAATCCTTTGTTTGTCGCTCCCCCATCATAATACTCAGAAACTGTGCTTCTACTGCAGAACTACAATATCCAGAATTCATAGCGAGACAGTCCACACTCAGGACTACAGTACCCAGAATACTGAGTAGCCCAATTGTAGAACTACACTACCTAGAATCCCTGGCGGTAAACCTCGCAAACTACTCAGAAGATTCTGCGTGATCCACCAGAAGCAGAAGCCTTAGCTTTCCTTACACGCACCCTGCATTAGGTACCCATAATCCTCCGTATGACACTCTCCCCAATTATAGTAACCAGCAACTGAGTACTCAATTATAGTACCCAGAAACTTCAGCGTGCCACCTCCACCGTCATGGTTCACAGTAACCTTCCCAAGACATCACTTCCACCATGACTATGATACCTGGAAAGTACCCTGTGCCACTCACCACCACAAGGATCAAAGTACCTGTTGCAGTCAATGCATAGATTTAACACAGTTCACACATAATTTATAGGATTATTTTATAATATTCACCTAAAGAGTCAAGTGCTAAAAGTGCAAGAGATCTAAGAATCTGTTAGATGATGCTGGAGACCTAAAGAATCCAGCGAGGGGCGGGGGGAATAGTGTGAATAGGGAAGGTGAAAAATGAGAATTAAGTTGTGTTATATACTGTCAAATTCTCAATATGGAGTGTAATTGTGATGTATATATAAAATGTACCAATAAAAAAAAAATCCAGCCAGGGCCAGGAATGTAGCTCAGTGGCACCACGCCTGCCTGGTAACCCCACAGCAATATACTGCACAAGTCCAACCAAAGGCCTAGAGCCCACAGAAATATCCACCATGAGTCTGCATCAAGGATCTGCATTGGAAAACCCCAATGGCCAGTGGAAGATTTTTAAAAGACTGGGCTGGCAGGGTAAAAACTCTGCCAGAAGGCTAAAGGATCTACAGTGTGACCAGGAAATGACACTCAAGGTAAAGACCAGAACAGCACCCATCCCTGATGACAGTGAGGACCCAAGCCCCTACTCTTAAGGTCAACAGTCAAGTTTCTATCAAGAAAACCAGCCACAGAGCTGGAGATTTAGCTTAGTGGTTCCAGCACCTGCCTCTCAAACCCAAGGGCCTGAGTTCGATCCCGGTAACCACAGATCCCGGTAACCACATATAATGCTGGGTGTGGTGACTCACACCCACCAGCAATCAATACCACATACCCCAGCACCGGGTGTGGTGGCCCACGCCTGTAATCCCAGCACTCAGGAGACAGAGACAGGAGGATTGCTGAGTTTGAGGCTTGCCTGGGCTCCATAGTGAGCTCAGGGCCAGCGTGAACTACAAAGCGAGACCCTGTCTCAAAAAAAAAACCAAAAAACAAAAAACAACCCAGCCACAGCAAGCTTCTCTCTAGGAAAATTAACAGCATGCATCTTTCCCTTCCCTTCTATTCTTCTTTTGTGCCATTAGCAAAAATCGTCAGGTGAGTATTCCATGCCCAGAACTACAATGCTTCAGGTGAGTTGGGCATTCCACTTAAATTGACCATTAGTCAATCCATCACAGTATCCAAAAGGCTCTGCATGCATGTACCTGTACTACAGTAACCTAAAGAAGCAGTGTGCTCCCCCTCCAGAATACCAGATAATTACACATCTGGGACTGCAGTATCCAGAAGCCCCTGCCCCCAACAGGACCCAGAATCCTTCTGTGCTCTGCAAGCACTAGGTACCCAGAATAAGCTCCAAGGTGTCTGCTACCCAGAGTCCTCAGTGTAACCCTTGCACATACTGCAATACCCACAAGCTTCAGCATGACTGTCCTGAGAAATATGATACCCAGAACCTTCCATAGCCCACAAGATTTCAGTACAGAATCCTCAGTGAACCCCCTTAAAGAGGAAGGCACCTCAGCAGGTTCCCTCACAACTAACATACCTAGTTTCCTGAGACACACCCCAGGACTATGGTGCTCAAAATTCTTGGTGTGTTTTCAGTACCCATAAACGGAATACAGTATCTGAAATACTTACTATGTCCCCATGGTATTACAGTACCCAGAATTTTTGAACTACATTCCCCAGAATCCTTGGTGTGGCCCAAGACCACAGTACACAAGATCTTTAGTCTGTCCCTGCAGATTCACTGCCTAGGGTCTAGGGATGGCGAGACCCTAGTGTTTGTTCTTTTGTTTTGTTTTTCTTTTGCAGTACCAGGGGTCAAACTCAGGACCTTGAGCTTGCCAGGCAGACACAGTGCTATCAACCTAAATCCCTGGCCCTACTAGTGTGCCTAGTTCTCATTGAGATCCTGTAGTGCGTATGATAGTCCTTTTCTAGGCCCTGGTTTCTATATTTTTAGAGGTATTATGGATACATTGAAAACATTTGCCATCTCTGTGCTGCAGATAAGAATTTCCCGTGTCTTCGGACTTTGGTCTTAATATTTTGCTATGCATGGGCCAGAGATTTAGCTGTGGTTCCACTGCCTGCCTAACAAGCGCAAGGTCCTGGGTTTGATCTCAGTAACCACATACAATGCTGGGCGTGGTGACTCATGCCCACCAGCAATCAATACCACATACCACAGTGCTGGATGTGGTGGCTCACACCTGTAATCCCAGCAC
Organism: Thryonomys swinderianus; assembly: GCA_004025085.1. Taxonomy (NCBI): domain Eukaryota; kingdom Metazoa; phylum Chordata; class Mammalia; order Rodentia; family Thryonomyidae; genus Thryonomys; species Thryonomys swinderianus. The sequence continues at coordinate 33,994 of PVIC010006318.1, forward strand.
TCGGGAGGCAGAGGCAGGAGGACTGTTGAGTTCAAGGCTTCCCTGGGCTACACAGTGAGTTCAGGGTCAGCCTGAACTACAAAGCGAGACCTTGTCTCAAAAAAAAAAAAAAAAAGTACTCAGTTACTTCTCCAAGACTGCAAGTTTCAAAGTGGTGGAGTCTGAGAATTGAACTCATAGGAAATGTGAATCCCAAGACCCATGCTTCTTCCAAAGCAGCCCCACTACCCAGCATAGACAGCGAGCTGGGGGAACAGGCATTAAGCATGTGCTGACTGATGGAGAAACCACAGCTCAGCCAGGGTGCACAGACAGCACCAGGAGGCTGGGGCTTCCGTGCCGAAGAACACAGGCAGCCTTGCTGCTCACTAGCAGCACAACCAGGGAAAGGAGTTTATCTCTTCCCAGCCTTGCTATCTTCTACAGAGTGAGGAAACAAACAGTCCCCCTATAGGCAGTTAGGCACCACACTAAGTATCTTGACCCTGATCTAAGGGACAGAGTTGAAGCAGAATCCTTAGTTTCAGAGCCTGACCTTGTATTTTCTTTTATCCATACCTGGTACCCTTGGACAGTACAGACAGGACATGATAAGGATCTTGATTATTCTAGAACAGCTGACTGATGACAAAACATAAGAAAAGCAGAAAACTTTATTAAAGCAGCTAAACTCAGTGCTAGCTAACACAATGTAAATGATACATCCATGAAAGAAGGATCAAACACAAGCACAGCATAATGCCATACATTTCCAATGAGAACAATTCTTAATTGCTCACTTCTCCATGTATCAGTTTAGAGATTCCTTCTCATGTGTTTTTCTTTCTCACCTGCTTGCCTTGGACCCCAGCTGAAGGACCAGGCCTTCTGAGCATACTGGACACTGACTCAGGTACCAGCCCTTCTCTCTGCCAATATAGGGAAGTGTACAAGGTTATGTTTGGCTTCCAATTCAAACCCCCAGAGCATCTTCCCACATGGGACATGAGAAGAATCCAGAGCTGCCTGGTGCAAACACATTCAAGTTTTTATCACCAAGACCTGAAATGCCTGGACATACCCCTGCCTACACAGCTGGGAGCTCCAGTCACAGGGTGGAGGGCAGAGGACATCTTACTCCTTCTTGCCTCCTGGGACTGGGCTCCTGGTAAGGAGTTTCCCTGGGCTGGAGGGGGCCAGTGTAGACACCATAGGAGATTCCAGCCTCACTCTATCCAGGAGGGTCTTCTTAACAGCAGCTGGGGAGATCTTTTCTTGGTCAGCCATAGACTGCAGCTCCCTGCAAACTCCAAATTCAAGAAAGAAGATAAGACTTGCAGCAGAGATTTGAGTCTTCCCGATCCACATAGCCCCTGACTCTTAATTTCACTTCACCAAATACTGGAATATGAAACCTAACGCACCCACAAGCTTTGTGGAAATATGGTTTAACTAAGTCTTATTGGATCTAAGGCCAAGTGGTATCCAATCACGAAAAGGGGAGTATGAATTAGAGTTCTGAGTCAAAAGAACTGAAACTGAATCCTGCCTCCATCACTTGTTTATTTCACTCCATCCGCTGTTTTACTTTGAACTTACCCATGTATATATCAAATGTATATATCAACTTACCCAAGTATATATCAAATTGTTGATATATACCCACGTATATATCAACTTACCCATGTATATATCAAATCCCAGCTATTGGAAGTGCAGTGAGTAGTACATAAGGCTACACATAAACCTCTTAGCCAAACAAAGTCTAAAAAGTCATGCTTCCCATTTATGTCATTCAAGTTTTTTAATTTGAAAAATCAGGGATCTCGGTGATAACCCTGACCAGCAGGATATACATACCATAAGATCCCAATTGGTTAGCATTTGAATGATGGAACACTAGGCCAAAAAGTTAAGAGTTCAGATTCTAGCACTGCTAAGAGGACCCAACACAGCAGGAAAAAAGAAATATAAGATGGGCCAGGAGATTTACCTTAGTGGTTCTGGTGCCTGCCTAGCAAGCACAAAGTTCCCTGGTTCAATCCCTGGTAAACACATACAACAATACTGGATGTGGTGACTCAAACCTATAATCCCAGCACTTGGGAGGCAGAGGCAGAAGGACTGCTGAGTTCAAGGCTTGCCTGGGCTACATAGTGAGCTCAGACCCAGCCTGAACTACAAAGCGAGACCCTGTCTTCAAAAAAATAAAGAAATACAAGCTGTTTCCCAGGTCAGCCCAGCCCAGGAACACTGAAATAACCCACCGTGTTCGGATACAAGAGGCTTCAACTGCATTAATGAGCAGAGAGCGGAAGCCTCCACTCTCAAGGAAGTGTAGGGCATGAATGGTGGCCCCTCCAGGAGAGCAGACATTATCCTTGAGCTGGCCTGGATGGTCTTCCGAATCCAAGAGCATCTTGGCAGCTCCCTATGGCATAAAAGAGCATAAGATGAGAAAGCTGACGGCATACCTTCAGACAAGCTGCCCTACACCCCTGCTATTGCCAAGCCCAACCAGTTTCCCAACCAGGCCACCCCTAGTTCACTGACCCATGACAATTTCCATCACACACCCTGGTCCCACGCCACAGAGGGAAAAGACACTGACCAGCAGGGCCTGGGCCCCCAGTCGGACTGCAAGGCGCCGAGGCACACCCATCTTCACCCCACCATCAGCCAGTGCATCCAGAGCCATGAATGCCTAAGAAGACAATCACTGAGCCCAAGGAGTGAGCACCTGTGGCTCTCCCCCAGGGTCTGCTTTTGTGATGACTGGGAACTAGCTGCTTCCCCTTCTAGTTAGCCACGCCCAAAGGAAGGCACTTCCCCAGTCCAAACCTGACTGCCAGCCCATCCTGCTGTGTGCCTAGGTTTCCTAAAGGTGAGTGAGTAGGTGAAGGCCTCACATAAGCAGGCCCACTGCCACTGAGCCCTGTGATGGCATCAATTAGGTCTTCTTCCACCTCTGTGCAGAAGCCCACGCTGCTCATCAGCTGCTCCAGGAGCTGCCCATCCTCCACTAGGGCATGGGTGCCAGTAGCATACACAGTGGCACCCTCTCGCACCACGACAGGTGTATTTGTCATACAGCGAATCACTTTGGGAGCCGGCTGGAACGCCATCAGCTTCTAGAACAAGACACAGGGCCAAGTCAGTGGCCAGGACACAGCTCCTATCCATCAGCTGCTACTCACAGGCCACCCTGCACTCACACAAAGGATCAAAGGGTATGAGATAAGTACCTTCTCCACAGAGCTGATGGTGACACCGGCTGCACAGGAGACTACAATATGCCTGGCTTGCACGTCTACCCCTATCTCATCCAGGATGAAGGGGATAATGTGTGGCTTCACAGCCAGGAACAAGACATCGCTGTGCCTCACTGTTTCCTTGTTGCTACGGGTCAGGTTCACACCCATCTTCTACAGGGAGACAGACAGACAGCCTAAGAGTGCTGCACAGCCTGTAAATCAAAACCTCTCAGAGAAGAAATGAACTCCTCCCACCAAGCCCACTCTGGCAACTGCATCCACAATTCCTTGGCTTATGCCCTCAGGTCCCCCACCCTACCTCACCCCTGGTAACAGTTTTCCACTCCTAATGCTGAGTAAGTAACAACAGGTACCGGGTGTGCCAAATTTCTCCACAGGAGCCAGGAAGGAGCTGTACCATCCCTCATTCTACCACTCTGACACGCAAAGCACCCCCTGCTGAGTGAGATGGCTCCATGGTGGACAGGGTAAGAGCAAACATAAAGGGAAAATGCTGGCACCCCAGGGTTGGAAGCAGAGGTGGGCTGAGTTTCAGCTACAGAACTCACCACACCACACAGTCTTTCTGTATACCCCAGCAAGGAAGCAGGCCCTTCCAAGTGCTAGGACAACAGCCCGTGCATCTTAGGCACAAACATGCCTGTCACCTGCCTCTTTAGCCATCTGTCCCACAGTTCCCAGATTTTGGATTGGAATTACCCTTTTGGAAACACGAACAACTTTTGCCAGATTCTTTCCCAGCATGCTCATTCATGCCTCAGGACACCAGCAAAATGGCTACTGTATACAAGGAAATAGGCTCAGTATGAATGAATATTTCAAGAAGGCACAACTAATTGACTAACTGGCTCCTGCTATGTGTCAGATGCTTTCCATGTGTCATCACCTCTGTTAATTCTCCATCTAGACGAGGGTCTGGATTTGACACAAGTTGGCCTGCCTGGGGGCTGCCACTCACTCAGCTGGCCCACAGCAAATAGAGGGATTGTGATGATGCTGAGTGTATGTCGGTGCCAAGAGAAGGCCAGCGTGGGAGTCCGGGGCCAGCCAGATTAAGTCTTGGATCATCCCTTTCCTGGGCCTCCTCCACTCTCTTCACATCGCTGCATCCCACCTACCCTGAGCGCAGACACGGTGGGCAGATCCATTTCTGGGGAGCTGGCTATTATCTTGTGAGCAGACAGGATGCCTGCAGAATAAATAGGTGTTTTTTGTTTTTTTTTTTGAGACAGGGTCTCTTGCTTTGTAGTTCAGGCTGCCTCTGAGCTCACTATGGAGCCCAGGCAAGCCTCAAACTCAGCAATCCTCCTGCCTCTGCCTCCCGAGTGCCGGGATTACAGGCGTGAGCCACTACGCCCAGCACTGTGGTATGTGGTATTGTTTGCTGGTGGGCATGAGTCACCAGGATCGAACTCAGGACCTCGCGCTTGCGAGGCAGGCCTGGAACCACTGAGCTAAATCTCCGACCCATAAACAGGGATTTTTAACTGGTGACGATAGCCCACCTTGTCCTGATTTCTCTGGAAAACAGGATCAACTGTTCTACCAGTGCTAGAACGGACACTCACGCAGTTAGTTACACGGGCATCGCACGAGTCTCACTCTCCCCACAAGGCACAAAGACCCCTTTCATTCTCTCATGCATGAATGTACTCATGCTGTTGAGGTGGAGAGTGCAGACCTGGCCCAGGGCCCGCCTTGGACCCGCCACCCGCTCGCTCACCTGCGGCCGTGAAGCCCCGGGCCAATGCACAGGCCAATTGGCCCGCGCCGATGAAACCCACGCTCATCCTCGTGGCTCGCGGCTGCCGACGGTCGCGGGAACCTCGTGAGCACCGGCCAGTAGTTCTGCTTCAAAGAAGCAGGCAGCCTCACCTGCGACCCGCCGATTCCAAACCGTACCCAAGGATTTCCGGGTCGCGTAAGGCTGGCGAGTACTAGCACCGCTTCTGGACGGGCCTGCGCAGGCCCTCTCGCGGGAAAGGTGCGGACGGCTGGTCCGGAGAGGCCACGTGGTCAGAGCGGAAGCCAATCCGCGGGCAGCTCAGGCTGTGCGCCCGCCCCCTCCCGTCGCGCAGGCGGACTGACTCGACCGGTGTGGCCCGCGCCCTCTTCTGAATGCGAGTGTGAAACAGTCCATCTAGAGGGCCCTGGAGGTCCAATTTGGGGTTTGATTCCTGTCAGCTGCCCTCTGGGCCTACAGGACTCCTCCAGGCTGCCAATTTGAGAAGAATGCTAATACGCCTGCGGGGAAGGCGGCAAGGATGGCACTTGCACTCCAGAGGCTGAATGTAGGAGCTGCTGACCAGAAGCTGTGGATGTGGCTCAGTGGCAGAGCCTGAGACGGGTAGTACCAGCAAAAGGCCCGGGCTTCCATTCTGGAAGAAGAAGAAGAAAAAAAAATCTGTTTGTTTCATCTCCAAAGTTTGAGGTTCACATGTACCAATTTTTCCCTTTTCACATATGTGAGTGTGTGTGTGTGTTTTCCTGGAGACCGGATCCAGGCCCTCATATCTCGGGGTCACCTATCATTAAGCTGCACTTCCCAGCCCATACATACTTTTATTACCCATTTTAATGATGATAGTGCCATTTCATTCTTTACAGGATCTTTGCTGACTTTAAAGGCCTGTTTCTTCAGCTCTGTGTCTACCAGGATAATTACACCTGATGCCTATAAAGCTCCTCAGATTTAGCTCATAGATGAGAGAAGCACAGGCGTCACCATCCCTATGCAGCTACTTGGAAAACACCCTCAAGAAGGCCCAAAGCTGATAGTACTGGCCTCCCACACATGTACTCATTCCATCTCTGCCACCTGCCCCCATCAGTGATAGTACCCACCACTCCCAAGATTGCTGGTCTTCATACTGCTGTGCCATCCCCCATCAAGTAGTCAAGCGGTTTCAACCCTCCTTACTCTAAACCCCTTCCCTGACCTCAGCCCTGGTCTGTCCCCTCAGCTGTCAAAGTGTACAGCACTTCTGTCTTTACTAGTTCAAGTTCTTTACTGCTGTCAAAGTGTACAGCACTTCTGTCTTTACTAGTTCAAGTTCTTTACCCTCTGCTGTCCTGGCTTATCTCAATAGCAGACCTGTTTTTTCTAAGGATGGAGATGACTCAGGCCATGGAGAGAGTACTGAGTGCCTCTGCTAGACAGGTGGCAAGTGCCTTGTACCGCAATACTCCATGGCATAGAAACCACTTCAGGAAGGGTATTTTGCATATGTTTAGCATTTATTTTTGTTATTAAAAATAATCTTTATTATAGGAAAGTAGAAATTACAGCAATGAAAAAAATTTTTCTTTTGTGGTGCTCTATAGCCACTGTAAGGTTTAAAGTGCTGTATAAAGAAGAGGCTATGTGCTCATTTCGGCAGCACATATACTAAAGAAGAGGCTATGTAGGTCAGAATTATATATATATATAATCATATACATATATATATATATATATATATACACACACACACACAAACTGGGCATGTAGCTCAGTGACAGTGTATCCATGACAAACATGAGGCTGAGTTCAATTCCTGATACAAAAAAATCTATGTATATACATACATATGTCTAATATGTTATACTCATTACCCCTAGAAATTGGGGGCCCTTGTTTCTCATTCCCCATTATTGCTCCTTTCTCTACTATGTAATGAGTACCAGACATTAAGTACAGAAACAGAGTAAAACATCAATTTTATTTTGCTTTGAGATTATCTACATGTTTTTGCTAAATAAAGAAACGGCATGTAAGTACCCGTAGTTTCTGGTGATAACGTCTCTAAAATAGTAGGGGCAATCTAAGTATGAATAGGCAATTCAGTCTCTGGAATAGTGGATGATGCTAGACTGTCAGAACCCCCCAGTAATCTCAGCAGAACCCTCTACACTGGCCTGAGGTCCCAGCTTGTGGCCCTGTCTGATCTAGGAACCAAGGTATGTTTACAGGAAGTCTAGGGTTAGGTCAGTTTTTGAGGAATGGGGATGTTCTTTGCAAATATCCATCTTATATAGGAAAAAAAGGGTTTATTTTAATCCATCACATAATAGAGTAAATCTGCTATTTCCCTAGTTCTCAGCAGAGTTTTGAGAATTTTGCAGATAATGTTCTCAGAGGAGAAATCTGTCTATTGTTCAGTCAGATCCTCTGCTAAGTAGCCAAGATTTCCTCCTACAGCTCGCCCTCTGAGCTGCCTGACGGGAAGTGTAAGTGCTTAGGATGGGTATGGGGCAGTAAGTACAGGAAATGGAAGAACACAGGACCAAGGTAACACAGGGACAACTAAATTAGGACAAGGGTAAACTGCTAAGTGTAAAATTCAGACCTACATTAAAACTGGGCATAGTAGCATACATACATCTGTAATCCTCAGCACTCAGAAGGCTGAGACAAGAAGATTCCAAGTTTAATGCCAGTATGAGCTATAGAGCAAGAGCCTGTCTCCCTCAAAACAAAGCCTACAGGAAGACTTGCTTCTATGTACTTGTCTGGTCAGAGGATCAATGGCTGTGCATGGCCCCTATGGCTCAAGCTCCCTTGGCACAGGTGCCCCATCCCAAACACAGCTGCACTTCTGCACCCTCATGTTGGGCAGGCTGACCACTTGGGACCGGGTCCTGCCTCCTTCCTTGATGCTGACTATCATGGGCAGTGCAGCTGTCTCTGAGGCAATGCATTGCCGTGGCCCCAGAAATGGCCACTTGAAGGTCAGGGGCTCCGGAGGCTGCAGGCAGCTGCCCACACACTCGTAGGTTAGAAAGCCTGGGGGCTCCAGGACCCAGTTCTCAGCCCATTTCATCCCCTGTAGGTCCAAGTACATCTCCTGGCGGCAGCATCGACTGCTCTCGGTCACCACTGCTGCGGGGTCACAATTGCCTTGAGCTCTGCAGAAGCAAGAAGAGGCAGACGGGTCAGGCAGAAGGGCTGAAGCCAGGGAGGCAGAGGGCCCAGCTGGGGTGGGGGGACATTTGGGAAGACCACCCACCTCTCACTTTGTTTAAGAGCTGGATATTTGTGTTAGGGGGCAAATGACTAAATTTCTGAGAGAGTATTGTTTCAGCAATAATAATGATAAAAAATATGGCTGTAGGTTCTTTTTTTTTTTTTTTTTTTTTGAGAAAGGGTCTTGCTTTGTAGTTCAGACTGGCCTTCAGCTCAGTATGTAGCCCAGGCAAGCCTCGAACTCAGCAATCCTCCTCTCTCGGCCTCCCGAGTGCTGGGATTACAGGCGTGAGCCACCATGCCCGGCTGTAGGTTCATTTTTTAATAAGTGTTTTGGAACTTTATTTGGTTGAATCTACACGTGAGGAATCAATGGATATCCACAAATCCCTTTTTTCTGCCCTTGGTAGCTAACTAGTCACGTGAAAAAAATAAAAAGGAATTCAGCCTCAGTTACAGCTAGAGCTAGTATTTCCATAGCTTTAATCACTACCAGTAAAGTGAAAATAGAGAATTACAATAGTGCGCAGGATGCAACGACAATACCAAAATACAAAAAGATACTTTCAGTAAAATGTTTGACCTTTAGGAATCGGGTCACACCCTGGGGTGGTCTGCCTTGCTGCCCGCCCCCAAGGCCAGGCCTACCCACCCGTAGTCCTGCAGGTCCAGAGTGTGCAGCTCCAACTGGGGCTCGTCCTGTGCCCGCGCACCCTGCACGGCGAAGCGGACCAGCCTGTGCGCGCCTGCGGCCCCGGCGCCGAGGAACTCCTTCTGCACCGACACTTGCAGCAGTAGAGGCTGCCGGGGCCGGCGCAGCTGCTGCCAAAAGTTCACTGCCTCGGTCACATCGAAGGCCAGCCAGCCGCTCTCCTGGACGGATACTAGCCTGTGACAGAAAGCACGCATGTCAGCGAGCCCGCCCTCCCCAAGGCCCAGCCCTTGGGGCAGAGCCTCCCTCGCAACCTTGCCCCATCGTTAACCTCACCTGGAGTCGATGAGGGACGTGCGATTGGAGCCGTCGTCGCGGACGCGCAGCCACTCGATGGTAACGCGAACCCGGGCGCCACGCGCGGACAGCCGCTCGAGGCGGCGGAGCGCGGTCTTGGGCACCGGCTCCTGGAAGAGTCGCAGCACCGCCTGCACCAGCTCGCTGTGGGGCGGCAGCCGCTGCTCCAGGCCAAACACCAGTAGGTGTGTAGAGGCTTCCGATGCCAGGAACCTGCCGGCCACCTCTGGGGACAGGACCAGGGCCAGCTGGGTTACAAGGGCACCAGGGAAGCGCTGAAGGTGGCAGCCTTGAGCTGCCCGGGACGGACTAGTCCATGTCCCAGATCTCCGGAATAGATACAGTTACCTAAACCTTCTCTTTCGGAAATTCAGTTCCAGTCTCCCTCCTGCAAGACGGGGTGGCTCTGGGCCAGGGTACTGGAGGATCCCTAGGCCCCCATTTACCAACTCTTGGCAACTCCAGGGGGTTAGGCCAGGGATCCCTAGCTGCATTCCCAGCTCACAGGACTGAGACAGGAGGACCAGAGGAGCAAATGGTTGAGGGATTTTACATACAATTGCTCCAGGTCCGGGTAGAAACACAGTCTGTGGGAGTGCATACCTTAAAGGCTCAGGAGTGACACCTGCCTGGCTGGGACCTGATCTTCCTTTCCCCAGTGGATCCAGCCCCTGCACCCCGTCCTGGCTCTGAGTGGTCCCTCAGTACATAGTCTTCCTCACAGGTTATGGTCTCTCCTCACTGCCTCATAGACAATGGCCCCATAAAACAAAGACCCTTTTGACACCACCACAGTGGGCAAGCCCATCTTTACCTCAGGCTGAGACTGGGAGCTTACCTCGAAAATTCTGGCTGAACCTCTTCCCACGGGAGCGGTCCCCATGGCTTCGCTGCAGGAGAGCCACATACTCAGCCCTCACGTGGGCAGGGATGGCCAGCTCTTCCACGTCGGCCTTGTCCAGGACAGGGGCTTGGCGGAGCCCCAGCTGCAGCAGCAGCTTGCCCAGAACTTGATCCTCGGTCAGGGCTGCCCCAGGGCCTGCCAGAGGAAGCACCCAGAGTGCACTGCAGAGCCACACAAGCTGCATGGTGCTCCCCAGGAGGTGCTAAAAGTTGTGGCCCTGATGAGGTGGCTCCAGTAGGGTCTCGAGCCAGGTGGGTCTGCAGAGACAGGGCTGGACCAGCTTTATAGCCTGCCCTGGGGTGGGGAGGAAGGGCGGGGAGGTCACACCCTCGGCCTCCTTAGGAGTTCAGCAACCAGACAGGCCCAGAGCCCTGAGGAGGGGGCTGTCTAGAAGGGATACAAAGAGTTGTCTGGATACCACCACACAAGCTTCTGGCTGTGCTGCCTTCAAGGCTCAACAGTGTTTTTAGTACTTGTTGAATTTCCCTGCTTCTACCCTGGCACTACTGTTCATGAAAAAGGGAGGCTATTCTGTGAAAGAGACTATCTGTTTAAATCTCTATAAATCTCTCTCAGGAGGCCAGTCTGAGTCTAGGTTTATTCATTAAGAAGGAAGGAGAGAGCAGGGTGTAGTGGCTCACGCTTGTCATCCCAGCACTCAGGAGGCAGAGACAGGAGGATTGCTGAGTTCGAGCCTTGCTTGGACTACAAAGGGAGCTCAGGCCAGCCTGAACTACAAAGTGAGATCCTGTCTCAAAAAAAAAAAAAAAGAAGCAAGGAGGAATCTAGGTCTGGTGATGCATGCCTGTAATCCCACCACTCAGGGAGGCTGAGACAGGACATTTGAAAGTTTGATCTCAGCCAGGGATTAGAAAAACCTAATGAAAAGAAAAACTAGGGCTGGGCTTATACCTCAGTGAGAAGGCCCAGTGTTCAATCTCGAACAATGCAATCAATCAGTAATCAATGAATGGCACATGGCTGTAACCCCAGAACTCTGAAAGCTAAAGTTGGAGGATCAAGTTTGATGCCAGCCTGGAATATACAGTGAGAGCGTATCTTAAAAGCAAAAAAAATTAATAAGAAAAAGACCAGGCTGTGATGGTACACACCTGTAATCCCAGTACTCAGAAGCTAAGGAAGGAGGATTGCTGCAAGTTTGAGGCCAGCCTGGGTTCCACAGTGAGGTCAAGGCCAGCCTGAACTACTAATTCTGACTAAAGAAGATGAAAGGACAAACAATATTCTGCATTCCTACTGCTTCTGCCCACATTCACAGACTTTAGAGTCAGAAGAGTTTCCCTGTGCCTTTGGGTCTTTGCAGCCACCTCCTGTTTCGCCTGAGGGAAACCTTCAGGTTCTGTGACAACCTCTCCCTTCCTCTATAACAGAGGACACTAGATACTGTCAGGGCAGAAATCTGGCAGCCAGATACCTGACAATTCCCAGAAAAGCAATTTCTGTGAGTGTATTTGCAACCAGATGACTACAGAGTAAGCTCCCTGCAGACAGTAGGCTATTTCTGGGGAGGGGTCTGCCTAGTGAGCTGGTTTGTACCTGCAGTGCACAGCTCAGACCTCAGCCATTCCCAGACACTTGGACAGGAACCACGAAATGAAGGCCACTGTTGCCCAGAGGCAGATCATGTCCAGAATATGCTGCTTGTGTGACCTGTTCTCATCTTGTTCAATCTTTCATGCTTTGGTTTCCTCCTCTGCAGCAGGGGAGAGTAATGAGAGCCCCCCTCACAGGTTGGATATGAACATTAGGTAAATGAATGCATACAGGTCCATACCTGGCTCCTTGTCACTGTCCTAGAAGGGTTTGCTGTTGCTATCATCCGCCTGAAATCTGCATTTTCAGGGTTGTACCTTTTATAAAACTATCAGTAACAAGGACCAGGGATTTAGCTCAGTGATACCATGCCTGCCTGAAAAGTACAAGATCCTGAGTTTGATCACCAATACCAAAACAAAGTTTTTTTAAAGACTCAAAAGTATTATATATATATATATATATATATATATATATATATATATATATATAAATATTATACACACACACACACACAGAATACACAGAAATAGCTAATGCTTCTTTTTTATTTTTGTTTTGTGGTGATGAACAACAAACCCAGGGACTCTCCCATGCCCCGTCAAACACTCTCCCCCTTCACCACACCCAACCCAGCAAATATGAGTTGAATCCATCACTGTTTGGAGCTCAGAATGGAGAATCATACAGCCCTCAGGAAGCAGGTATGCTCTGCTTCTGGTGCCTCCTCAGTGCAGTCAGAGCCTGTGGGGTAGAGTGACTGGGATGAAAATGCATGCAGAGAGGTTCCTCCTGGCTCAGGGTACCTGAGGGTAAGAGGAGAACCTTCCTGAAACCCCAGTCTTGACTGCTGTGTGCTGCCATGTGGGGTTGAGCGGTGATGATGGAAGAGGACAAGGACCATGCGCTTAAGGGCCTAGGCCCCCAACGAGAAGGGATTGACTCCTCCCCTTCCCAGGTAGATGGACACCGTGGTCCCTTGGGGATGCTGTATTACTCATAGACCTCTTGCATCACATATCCCAGACAAAAGAGAGAACTTTCTGGTTCTCAGGAACAGAAAATCCCTGGACGAGAGCCTAGGACATCACACACAGATTGCCACCACACATATACACATATATGGTGGTGTCTCAGTTCTTGCTGCAAACCAAATTGGTTGAGAACCAAATCCAATTTTCCCAGAAGGTTCAATGTTACCCGGTACAGAGTTTGTGAACAGAAGCAAAATTCTATCAAATCCTTCTGTTTTCAAACCACACTGTTCATGAACAGAAGCGTTCATAAACATACCATTTGTGCAAGGGGTGATCAAAAATACATGAATCTTGGGCCTGAGATTTAGCTCAGTGGTTCCGGCACCTGCCTAGCAAATGCAGAGTCCCTGGTTGGATCCCTGGTAACCACATACAACAACACTGAGCGTGGTGACTCACACCCACCAGCAATTAGTACCACAGTGCTGGGCGTGGTGGCTCATGCCTGTAATCTCAGCACTCGGGAGGCAGAGGCAGGAAAATTGTGAGTTCCAGGCTTGTCTGGGCTACATGTGAGCTCAGGGCCAGCCTGAACTACAAAGTGAGACCCTGTCTCGAAAAAAAAAAAAAAAAGAATGTTTACATTTCTAAAAACCTTACAGTGAATGCCACCAAGAACCATGCGATACAAGTTCAGAGCAGGGAAGAACACAGTGATACTTTGGTTGTCAAGTGGCTCCAAACTGGAACTTTCCACTACTTGAACAGCAAGATTCAAAACAAATCTGCTTGGTGTGTTCATCACTTTGCTTCACAGTTAAACCAGAAACTGACTGAGAAAACCTATGTAGGCTGGGAGTGAGTCACACACAGAATGTTGCCTATGGACACAAATGGCTGATGTTTCCATCTAAATACTTCTGCTACCCACACAGCATAGAGTGCTCATTTTAGTGCATTTAAATTTCTTCATTGTGCTTTATTTGTATAAAATATCATAACCATAGCTCCAAAGAAAGTTGGTGATATCATCAGTAAAACTAAGAGTTAAAGCGTTGTGAAATTTGTGCAAGTCTTGGAAAATTGAGTTTATAGGTGTAGTTTTGGGACTTATAAACAATTATTTGGTTTTCCATTATTTTCTCTTTTGGGGGGTGTTGAGAAAGGGTCTTGATACTTAATCCAGGCTGGCCTTGAACTCTCTGTAATCCTCCTGCTTTAACTTACAACTGCTGTGATTATAGTTGTGCACCACCAAGCCCACCCTGGTTTTCCATTCATTCTTATGGGAAAAATATATAAAAATATGTTCACTTCTTGAACTTTTTGGTGTTTGAACATGAATTTTGAACAAACAGTTCAACAACTGAGGGATCACTATATTTTGATGGGGATTAATAGCAATATGTCTTTTATTGTAATGAAATTTTTAATGTAGATCTCAACTGTGCTCATTGATGGGTGATCATATATATGTGTACATCTACATAGAGGGGTTTTCATAAGGAGTAGGGGTCTCCTCAGAAGAGTAGGAGAAGAATACACCTGATTGGACTGAAGGTGTAACAATGATATGGCTAATAGCACTTGTGGACCATGCTCTGTTCAGAGTTCTATTTTTTTTTTTTTTTTTTTTTTGGAAACGGTCTCGGTTTATAGTTCAGGCTGGACCTGAACTCACTGTGTAACCCAGGCTAGCCTTGAATTCACAGCAATCCTCCTGCCTCTGCCTCTGCCTCCCAAATCCTGGGATTACAGGTGTAAGCCACTACACTCAGCACTGTGGTATGTGGTACAGGGATTGAACTCCAGACCTTGGACATCAAGGCAGATGCTGGAACCATTAAGCTAAGTATCTAGCCCCCTGAGTTCTTTCTATGTGTTTCTCTGTGTTACATGTAACAGCTCGAGGAAGTTGTCATTATTGTGTTTGCTTTATAGATGAAAAATTGAGGCCTAAAACTGTCACATGACTGCTGGGAGGGTGGCTCATGCTTGTAATCTCAGCACTTGGGAGGCAGAGGCATTGATGAGTTCGAGGCTTGCCTGGGCTACATAGTGAGCTCAGGGCCAGCCTGAACTACAAAGCGAGACCCTCTCAAAAAAAGAAAGAAAGACGGAAGGAAAGAAAGAAAAAGCAAGAAAGAAAAAAAGGAGAGAGGGAGGGAGGGAGGGAGGGAGGGAAAGAAAGAAACTGTCACATGACTGCCCATGATCATAGAGCTAATAAATGCCAGAGGGAGGGAGGATTGTTTCAAGAGCAGGACACAGGCTTTGTGCCACTTCTGCACACAGACTAAAATAAGAGGAAACACAATGCTGGGTGTGGTTGCACACTCCTGTAATCCCAGCACTCAAGAGGCGGGGGCAAGAGAATTGCTGAGTTCGAGGCTTGCCTGGGCTACATAGTGAGCTCAGGGCCAGCCTGAACTACAAAGGGAGACCCTGCCTCAAAATAAATAAATAAATAACAAATAAATAATAAGATAAGAGGAAACAGAAATACTGACAGCCTACTGTGGGACCCTGAAGATTTATTGAATCATGACTTCTGTTGCTTCTTTGCCTCCTTTCTCATTTCCCTCCCTTCTCTACTACCAAGGAGACCCAAGGAAGGGTTAAAATTCCATCTTAGGAATTTACACACACACACACACACACACACACACACGGTTGTGCCTGAGCTCTGGAGCTCAATTCTTAGTTTGAACATCTCCTAAAATACAAGGTCCCCCACACCAAACAGGTTCTCCTGCTCTCTGAGTGACAAGCAATAGCCTTCTTAAACAACAACAACAACAAAAACCCCAAAAAACAAAAAAAAAAACACTGTTGTCTTTCTTTGCAAGGGATTAGCAGGGAAAGGATTTGTTTGATGCAAACATTTGGGCCAAAAGGTGCAGAAGTGTCACATTTACAGACAACCAAAGACCCATAGCCCTCAGTTCCTGAAAGCTCTTCAGGGCTGCCCTTCCATAAATATGTAGTAGTCAGCCACCCTCACTGCTGGTTGACAGGAACCCCTATGGCTTATCACTGGTGAAGGTGGTGGTGGTGAAGGTGGTGGTGGTGATGGTGGTGGTGGTGGTGGTGGTGTGTGTGTGTGTGCCACTGATATAGCACCCAGGCTGTCCTTGCAAACCATGACCCCTCCCCAATCCCCCACCAGGAGATCTATGGACTGGAAACTCACAGTGAGACTCCAGACCCTGTGGTGGTTCAGCAGGGACCTCCTACTATCCCTGGGCTAAGGGAGGGCACATGATCTCTCACCCAGAAGACACCTCACGGCTATAGATTTCTGGAAGTCCCTGAGTGGCCAGGAGTTCCTTCTACACCTAAGGTAACTGAGCAGCTAAATGGGAACCTCACTTTCTCAAAGACTGAAAAGGGGAAGGGGCCTTCGCAGCTGGATTTCCTGCTTCCCTCGGGTGCTTGCTAGTCCTACAGCACTGCTCTGCAGGACAAAAAAACAAAAACAAAAACAAAAAACCAAGTGTGAGTTATAACTGAGTCCTCTGCATGAGTTGGAACCACACAATCAGTAAGTACGCAGAGCTTCTCTAGGGTCTTTGGAGAAACACCTGGTGCTATAGGGAGTTCTGGGTCACTGGTGCCTACATTGCATTGTCCATGTTTATTCTAGGAACTGAGGCCCCAATCGAGGAAACTACCTGTAAATGGGGGAATCCTGGAATGTCTAGTACCACCAAGGGCAGGTCCAGCCAAGCATCCCACCTTCCTCCTTTCCCCAGCTAGTTTGTAGAAAGAAAGTTTAGAGCTTTCATTAGAATGAAAATGGATACCCATACCATTCACCTATTCCCAGGTTTTAGAGCCAAGAAAACCGAGGGATGACCAGGTCCCTAAGCTCACACAGTTAATGACAGATACCCCCTGAAAGTCAGATCCTCTGCTTCTCAGGCCCAAGTTCTTTCCGCACCTCTCTAGTGCCCTTCCTCCCGGTCCTAGCCCCCTGAAGCAGGGTTAGGGGGGATTACCCATTAGCCCCAGGCCAATCAGGGACTCTGTCAACAAGGGTTGGGTCTGGGTGGGGGTAGGGCAGCCTGAGAAGCAGACAGACCAACAGGGAAAATCCTGCAGACTCCTGAGGCTTCCTCAGGATTCAGGCCCAGGTCACGAATGTGGATTCCAGGCAGCCTAAAGGGCTCTGCTAGAGAAATAAAGTAATTGGGCAATTAGCTACCAGCCAAAAGAAGAATGTGAATGTGGATTGGGAGATTTTTTACAATGGACAGATTAGTCTTCGGAAGGGAAGGCAGCCACCCTTTGTCATGCAGAGGAAGCAGCCCCCCCCCAGGCTGTGAATGAATGGAGTGTCTGGGTATGGAGTCACATCAGACTTTAAATAAAGGCAAATCATCAAATAGCCTCTTATATATTGAGAGAAAGAAAACGTTTGAAGAACAGGGAATGCTACTTGTAAAGTTGTCTAAATCAGACCTCTTTCCCTAAGCTTCCAGACCAAGTATGAATATGAACTGTTCCAGTTTTTAAAACTGTGGAAGCCAGCCATGGAGTCACAAGCCTGGATACCAATATTTGTGAGGCTGAGGCAGGAGGATCATATGAGAGTTTGAGGCCAGCTGGGCTATATAGTGACTCCAAAATATCTTAAGTGCAATAAATCAGAAATACAAATTTAAATGTCATATTATTTTTCTTTTGTGAGAAACCCAATGAGTAAAGAAAGAGCCAAACAGAAGCTAGCTATTGGGAAGTAGGAAGAACTTGTTCAAATGGGAAGGGTAATAGAGTGGAGGATGGGGAAGGAATTTTTTTTTAAAGGAGAGAATTGAAGGAAAAAAAAATGGAAATAGAGCTTTTGTAAATCAGGAGGGGAGTCATGAGAGTTGAGGGAGGGGAGAGAAAAAAGAATTAAGATATATTATGTACAGGTAAAAATTCCCCATGATAAATGTGACCATTACATATGGCAAACATCTATCAATAAAAAAATTTAAAAACATAAAAATAAAATAAATAAAATTTTGTGAAGTCTTTTTCAGAGATATTAGGTTGTGAATGACCTAAACATAATTCTATGAATGCTATAGAAAAAATGCAGATACTGTGCCCCCATGGCCAGGTCTCCTTCAAACCAGACAGCCTTTAGGGAACACACAGCTCTGCCTGCTCAGTGCTGGAGAGTTCACTTTCCAAGACCCAGGAAGTAGCTCTCCCTCCCTTTGCATTGCCTGGACCTGACAGTCTACACAGTGTGGCTTTCATAGAACTAGGGTGTAGCTTCCCGAGCTTCATCAACGGCTTCTCATTTCAGATCCAAACACCTTTTCCACAGCCCCACTGCTCTGGTCCTCCCACCTGCACCAGGCCTGGGGGTATTGCTGCGATGGTCACCTGGAATCACCTGTGGAGTAGTCTCAGGCCTCCTGAGTGGACTTTGCTAAGGGGAGGCTCAAGAATCAGGGTGTCAGACATTCTGTGCACATTTGGTTGGAGAAGCAGGGCAGGGTGAGAAGAGGTGAGGCCCAGTAAGCAAATCTGTGAAGTAAAGGGAGAGGATCCTGGAGAATTCAAGTGAAGACATCCATTACATAGTTAACAAACTGGATCTTCATATGATGCCTCCCTTGCCTGACTGCCTGTGGTGAGGTGAAGTAAAATGGCCATGAAGAAAAAAGAAATGTTTTTTTTTCTTTTTTTCCTTTCTGTGCTTTCTCTGGAAATTTGAGAGTAAGGAACCAGTCGTAATATAGAACACCTGTAATCCCAGCATTTAAAAGGCTGAGGTAGGAGGATTGTTTTGAGTTCAAAACCAGCCAAAGCTTCATAGTGACTTCAAGGCCAGCCTGAACTACATAGTGAGACTCTGTCTCAAAAAACAAAAAGCAGGGGGTGGTGGTGGTGGTGGTGGTGGTGGTGGTGGAGATTTAGCTCAGTGGTTCCAGCACCTGCCTAGCAAGCACAAGGTCCTGAGTTTGATCCCGGTAACTACAAACAATACCGGACATGGTGACTCATGCCCACCAGCAAACAGCACCACAAAGCAAAGTGCCAGGCATGGTGGCTCACACCTGTAATCCCAGCACTTGGGAGCCAGAGGCAGGGGACTGCCGAGTTGGAGGCTTGCCTGTAGCTCTTGGCAAGCCTGAACTATAAGGCGAGACACTGTCTCAAAAAAAAAAAAAAGTAAGAACAGGTGAACAGCAAGCATTTTCTCTCTCCAAACAGAATCATGCTATATGTAAATTAAATACATTAAAATCAAAGTTAACAATACGTAAATCAAATATTTAATGAATAATTATCATCATACTCCTCTAAATGTTTCTTTTCCATCCTGCTCATGCCCCAAACCCTTTTTATATCTTTCTTCACATCTCTAGTACCTCTGTTAACGTTCATGTCCAAGAACCTTAACACAGGAGTAAGGAAGCCAGGTGCTGATCTGGACCCTTTCATCTATGCCATCTCCCTACCATGTGCAGCACTTCCTCCTTCCCCTGCTCATCCCCCATTGTCCTATTTCCTGATCACTGACTGACGATCCTGCTCTCCAGCCTACCAGGGAGCTCTCACCCATCTTTCTGTCCTGGCAGCAGCCCCTGTACTAATTATTCTGGCCCCTGACAGCAAGTACCCTGGGTGGTCATCTGTCTATTCCTTCTGTCTCTTATTTACCATTAACACAGCTCACGTGGCAAGCCTCAGAAAACTACTACTGTTGCTGCTATTGTTATTTTGCACATCTGGGTAACAAACCCAGAGCCTTACACAGGATAGAGAAGTGTTAAACCACTGTTCTGAGTTCCCAGCTATCAGTATAAACATTCCTCCTTCATGAAAATTCTTCTTGAACATTCTGACCATTCCATCTCTCCCCCAAACAAGTGAGTGAAATCTTGGCAATAGAGAGATGGGCACTCTTGTGCAATCCTGTAATCATGAGCAGTACTAGGCAAATAACTGTCCAGACAATTTCTGCCGAAAGAAACAGAAGATGCAAAAGAAGGAAAAGAAGAGAAAGGAGGAGAAAAAGGATGATGAGTAGAAAAGAAAGGTAAATCACTTTTTCTATTTTTGCTAAGAAGTTTGAAAATGGATATAAGTGGAGATCATCATGTTGAGTGAAACAAAACAGATTCAGAAAGACAAGTATTAAATGTTCTCCTTAATGTGGGAATCTAAAAAAGATGACATGAAAAGAGAAGAAAGGCAAGTATTAGACAATAGAGACAGTGAGAAGATATAATGCGGAAATGGATATGATCAAAATACCCCAATTGTGCTGGGCCTGGTGGCTCACGCTTATAATCCCAGCACTCAGGAGGCAGAGGCAGGAGGATCACTGAGTTTGAGGCTTGTCTGGGCTACAAAGGGAGCTCAGGGCCAGCCTGAACTACATAGCAAGACCCTGTCTCCAAAAAAAATCCAAAATACATCAAACTGATACTCAGTATTTTGCAAAATTAATAGGCACTAATAATAAAAAGGAAGGGCAAGGTTATTATCCAGGCATTGGAAGATATACTGAGGCTTCAAGATCTTGCTAAAACTCTTCCTTAATTGCAAGTTGTGATTGAAATATATGATGAATGTTTAAATTAAAAAGAATATTTGAGGGCCGGCGATTTAGCTCAGTGGTTCGGTGTCTGCCTGGCAAGCATAAGGCCACCAAGTTTGATGCCTGGTACCACATACCACAAGGCTGGGTGTGGTGGCTCACACCTGTAATCCCAGCAGTTGGGGAGGCAGTGGCAGGATGATTTCTGTGAGTTCAAGCCTAGTCCGAGCTACATAGTGAGTTCAGGGCCAGTCTGAACTACAAAGCAAGAACCTGTCTCAAAATAAAAAATAAAAGGGCCGGAGGGTTAGCTCAGTGGTTCCGGCGCCTGCCTCACAAGCGTAAGGACCTGAGTTCGATCCCCGGTTACCACATATAATGCTGGGCGTGGTGGCTCACGCCTGTAATCCCAGCACTCGGGAGGCAGAGACGGGAGGATTGCTGAGTTCGCGGCAGCTTGCCTGGGCACCATAGTGAGCTCAGGGCCAGCCTGA